>JAVTVY010023060.1:0-84629 GCA_036873755.1 Hanleya hanleyi
TCGAATTTATCAGCAAAATTTAGAATAGTTCTTTATAAACAACCAGGCCGGTGGATTATCAGGGCAAAGATTTGGTGTAAGACTCACGAAATATAACTGACAAAGGATCTGCTGGAAGTTGTACCGTATTGTCAGTCTTTTCTATTACCTTTTCAATAGGAGGTCTATGTACTCTTACACAAAACTAGCCTTGCCGATATCAGTCCGTGCATTTGATATGCATCAACTTGGACTATTTGGTTGGCTTCGGCATAAGTCAAACAATAAACTATGATTTGATCATTACAATACTGCTGGTAAATATTTTATAAATGCACAAGAAATTCATGCCGAAAGGCAAAATAAATCGGTCATGCTAAACACCGCCCGGGACCGACCGGAACCGCCCGGGACATAATCTTACCGCCCGGGGCCACCAATGTCATACAGACTGTTAAGATTCAGCGCTATCCCCGGTTTGAAGGTCGTATTGTCATTATACGACTAACGTGTTACGTTTGTTATGAATTCCACGGAAAACTACGCTTACCCGCAAAAGAGACCGCGTTACGGCTGAATTCTTAGCCGAATATTATCATGCCTTTTTCCCTCTGTTCCTAACATATATCTTCGGAAATATAACTATATAAAACAGAAGACGCGAATTATTTTTCTAATAAATTATAAACATGATGAACATGCTGTAATATACCTCAATTCTAAGCAATAGAAATCTCGACTACATATTTTCACTAATGGGTGCTCTGAAGATTAAAACCAGATCATGATGCCGTAACCGTGGAATTCATGTTGTCATTTTCTGATTTAATTTATTGATAAATATCGAATATTATAAACCAAATATATAAATTTGGTGAAAAAGCTAAACGCTGAACTTTGCGAAATTTAAATTCTATATATCAACAGAAAAAGTGTCCAGTTCCAGCTTTCCATCTTACTTTCAAATTACATAAAGCTGGAATACGGGAGCAATGTAGAGCTTTCCATCTTTTTACTCAAAATTTTGTGAGTTGGAATGCGGGAATACGGGAGCGATGTCGAGCTTTCCATCTTCCGACTATGAATTGTAAAAAAATGGGAAGCCACATTGTTAAGTGTTACACGTGGAATGATCCTCAAAAGAAAATAATACAGAATGTCAAGTTGAACCTTCGAACCTGTGTGGTGCCGGGCGATTTCCGGACGGCCCCGGGCGACCGCCGTGCGGTCTCGGGCAGTTCCGGGCGATCCCGGGCGGTGTTTAGCAGGACCCAAATAAATACCCCGCCCCAAAGGGAATCGAATTTATCAGCAAAATTTAGAATAGTTCTTTTTAAACAACCAGGCCGGTGGATTATCAGGGCAAAGATTTGGTGTAAGACTCACGAAATATAACTGACAAAGGATCTGCTGGAAGTTATGTACTCTTACACAAAACTAGCCTTGCCGATATCAGTCCGTGCATTTGATATGCATCAACTTGGACTATTTGGTTGGCTTCGGCATAAGTCATCAGCCGACAAATACTTTCCGATATATAGTAATGACGGGCGGTATACTAGCAATCATTGTGTTGTAATGACATAAAATAGCCCCAAAAAACTTACCGGCAAAAAAGCAGTGCGAAGCAAAAAAATTTAGTACCCTCGAATAAAGAGACCCGGTGGAAGCGCTGCAAAGGATACACACCTTTTGTGACGTAAGCATTCATTTGTGTCCAAAATTTGTGTTCAAAATTTCGTCGGGAACCATGGCGATCCCTATTGGAAATCACACGAGTCGTGGGTTCCCCATATGACAATTATTTGGCGGGAGATTTCACGTTGCGCTCCTAGACCTCCGTCTAATCGACGGAGGTAAAAATACAGGATAAGAATATGTAGTGGCATATACACACATAAATATCTCGTTAAGATATATATTGATTTCAAAAAAAAACAAAAAAACAGTGCACTGTGTTGTCCAACATTGAACAATATATCCACAACTGTGCGCATTTACCCGGAGTTCGATTTCATATATAAATTATGTTTAAAACTAGATTTACATAGTTTCATTTCATTAGATAGGCTGTTGTACAGGGCTGCTCCACGATACAGAAACGTTTTCTTTTTACTTTACAGACACATATGGAATACTGTAATAGTCTGATAATATATTTTATACAAATATCATTACTACTGATACTAGTGGGACTAATGACTCTGATAAATATCCTAGCTTGATTGAATATTTTATACAAATTGTATTATTGATACTTCTGATTCCCGAAAATATTTACGGTGATAGCTGTGATATATGTATGTTCCGAATATGTACATAATGAGTTTTCATTCGTGCGTTTGTGGGTCCATGATTGGCATGCAAAGTTGGAAACTTCGAATAACAATCCGATAAATGGAATGAAAGTTTAGGCATTTTATGATAGGAGCACATAGAATGCCATCACAGGTTTAAATCTTGACATTGAACCACGGCTGCCTGTAAAATGTCTCATTTGTGTGGGCGGCGATGCGGCCGTGTCATTTAGTACGTCTGTCCTGTATTGAGGTCATACGATTGGTGTCATAGACGATATGGGATCCCATCAGACCACTACGTGTTTTTCTACTTCTTGAACACAAGCGCTCGAATTCAGTATGCAGCTCGTGTCCATAAGAATTTCCGCAACCATAATGGAAAGACTATCCACAGGACACTTAAAGCCAAGCTCCAATCATGCGTAAATTGGAGATCTGGATTGAATGTTGTGTATGATGACAGTGAAATGCAGATCAGGATAGCTTCAGAACCGAAGGATGGAATTGGTGAATCTTAGATTGGAGTATTTCTTCACTCGCGTAGTAGGGCTGGGGGAATACGTTCTGGAACTAAATCGATGTGATTGTCACCGTAATCAGATGCACCAGACTATTCAAAATGTATCGTGACATTTTCTACGTTGTTTATTAAGTTTTGCTGTCAGGCCTTGGAGTTTTGTTATATTCAAGTATAAAGCATAACAACACACACACAACATGTGCCGTTAGAAACGCTGGAGCTCTAAATTAGAATTCATAGATCGAGCGTGTTATAATCGAGTTGGGTTCTTGTATCACTCCCGTTTCTCTGCCATCTCACCTCCCTCACTATTTCAGTGATCAGTTTCTTCTTCGTGAATGGGAAGGTTGTAATTTATAGACATCTCAAGACGTATGAACATCGTTATCAGCTATAATTGTACCGATCCTTATCGCAACGATGCATTTCGCCAGGAGAAACTGCTGTCTAGCGCTGTAATTGCGGCATGCCATTTATCGGCTGTAGGATGATTGGTGCTTCCGACACGTCAACATTAATAGCCCATTTAACACGTCAAAATAAACGTGTCAGTGGTTCAGACAGAATCTTCCACTGACAGTCTTGCGCCCTGGTTAGTAGAGTTATCTTCTATCATGTCTCATATTCTAGCAATACCACAGGCAGTCCAGATTCTAGCTCCAGTCGGCTCTGATAGCAGAATCTGAAGATGATGAGGTCAGTGTAACTGTATTACGAAGATTCAACCAACGAGGCATAGTCTGCTAATCTCTTCTTGAATTGGAATGTGAACTGCGCAGTGCGGTCCAATGTTCGCGAAATGGTATGTACACTCCACAGTGCGCTTCAATGCTCGCGAAATTTACTAGAATTCTTCATAAATTATTCTATTCTCTTTATTGGTCTAACATAACTTGCACGTCAAATCCGAGGGGTGCATTGCTCTTGTTGATGATACATTACTTTCGATCTTCTTGGCGGATGACATGTAGACTTCTTGCAAGATTAACATAAACCTAGGTGTCCTAATGCGATTATGTATACATTTGCATCTAATTCTCATAATGACATGTATGGTTGGCCATCCCTGCCAGAATTCGTCATTTAGAGGCTGCCTCTAAATAATATATACCATGGTATAAAATGCCAAGCCTGCCATAATTCGTATTTAGAGGCTGCCTCTAATTATTTTGTACCATGGTATGAAATGCCAAGCCTGCCATAATTCCTATTTAGAGGATGCCTCTAAATCGCCAAGCCTGCCACAATTCCTATTTAGAGGCTGCCTCTAATTATTTTGTACCATGGTATAAAATGCCGAGCCTGCCATAATTCGTATTTAGAGGCTGCCTCTAATTATTTTGTACCATGGTATAAAATCGCCAAGCCTGCCATAATTTCTATTTAGAGGATGCCTCTAATTCATTTTAGCCGTAAGTCATAAACAACTCGATGTCATATCAAGAATATTAAATTTGACCAATGAGTAAACTTGTAACAAGCGTAGAGATATGGCACCAAATTTGTGAAAGCGCATATCATTGGTGGAAGTAATAAAAGGCGAAAATTTACGACTTACGGCTAAAATGAATTAGAGGCATCCTCTAAATAGGAATTATGGCAGGCTTGGCGATTTTATACCATGGTACAAATAATTAGAGGCAGCCTCTAAATACGAATTGTGGCAGGCTTGGCGATTTACAGGCATCCACTAAATAGGGATTATGGCAGGCTCGGCATTTATACCATGGTACAAAATAATTAGAGGCAGCCTCTAAATACAAATTATGGCAGGCTTGGCATTTTATACCATGGTATATATTATTTAGAGGCAGCCTCTAAATGACGAATTCTGGCAGGGATGGCCAACCATAGACATGGCTATTGCTATCCCTGCTTCAAGTTTGAGATATTTAATGAGGCGAACAATCGTCATTGCTTCAGAGTATTAGAAGTACTCTGGTGGATAATTTTGTATGATTGAAATGAAATGATGGATTATCTGAAAGAATTTTACCTTTATTCGTCTTATTTAACTTACACACTTAACTAATATGCTAATGCTACTATCTCTTGTGCGTCCTTGAACACAAGTAAGCATTGCTATCTTTATCCTTTGAGATCTTTAAAGTGAGAAATGCGAAGAGGATGCAATGTAAAATTATAAGGATGTGGGATCAATGTGAAAGGAGAAGGGTATGGGAAGCAATGATAAATGAGATTGGTATAGAGTACGTGCAATTTGAATTGTGGAAGGTGTTGGCTATAGGTTGGAGCGATATGTAAGAGGTGGGAAAATTTTACGACGTCCATCTGATCTCGCAATCAGTGCCGAGAATACGGTGAATTCTCGTACCTAGACTTAGTGTCTCAGCCGCTCTTTTATTGCAGCATTTCATGTGGAGACTGTGAAGTAGCTACACGGCCCCTGGCACCGGCTCAAGTGGAATTAGATGCGATAGCTCTGGAGCTGTGATGACAGCTCAGCTCAAACAAATAACCCATTTGATGTTAATGTATGAGCATCGCGGACGTCTGGTGGAATGAACGCCTGGACATGAGGTCAACCTGATAAATGTTAGAATATCCAGAAAAACTAACCTGTGATGCCCGACGTCGTACAGTTTAAATTTCCCACAAAAACAATAAATCCACATATATTTGTCGAATGACATATACAGAGAGCGGGCCTCGGGGACTAACAGTCCACCAGCAGAATCCTACACCATATACAGGTAATAAACTGGAGCGATATATGATACTACAGGAAAGCTTCCTCCCGCACCAGTGCCGAGAATACGATGGATGCCAGTATTGGAATTATAGTAATAATGTGTATACCCTTTCTACTATTAACTAGATTAAACATCCGACATCACAAATATCAGTATGAGAATATTACTTAACCCATTCCACCTATTACGACTATATCACATACAACGATTTAAGTTGATGCAACAAATACCAATCGATCGGAGTTTTAAGTTTTCGCGTGCTTGTATCGGGAAAAGCACACGAATTGATTTGCTTGATTTTATAAACGGAAAAGTTACTTGGAAGGGTGTGGCATTAAACTATCGTGAGTGGTTACTCTTCGATGTTCGTGTCTGTATCATTCGATAACTAGTGGCGAAACAATGCATAAACTAAAACTATAAAAGGAATATATACGGACTGAATTTTCACTTGTTTACACTTCTACCAGAATGGACGCCTACATCATTGTCGCAGCGCAGACCCGGTCATTCCGAGGTTGACTTGAATCAATCATTACGATTAGATCGAAGATGGTCTGTCGGGCTTCTTGAGATATTCTTCTCCAAACAATTGCCTCATAAAACAGAAGTTAACTATGTATATTTCAACATATGCAGCAAATTCAATTTCAAAGAAACGAGTGGACCCTACTTGAGGTTGAGGTTGCAGGATTGGCTAGGAAATTGTCAATCGATGATTCTGTTCATCACCACTCTATCTTCTCACAATCTTTAGCGATTTCCGGTATCTCGAAATATATATAAAGACTAAACTAGGTGAACCAGCTCCAATCCTCATGCAACCATCATCGATAACACTTCATTTAAAGAGACATCCCTTCGTTTAATAATCGTGAAATTATCAAAATATAAGGAAACTCATGGAAGTATTTTTTTCCATCTCGTCACGAGAACAACGACGGTGGGAGGAATGTATTATATAGGGGTTAAAACAGTCTTCACAAAATAGAGATGACGCTTCGGTAGAATTTTCGTTTTTCGGTCTAGGCATGAACTATAAGATCTTGGATGTAGTAGACCGTGCGTTAAACCCAAAGTAATACAGTATAATAGGGCCCTCCTCGCAGAAAAAGACAAATAAACCTGTTATTACAGTCGATGTGGTCACAAGTGTATGTCACCATGCCGGGAAAACTGATAACCTCCAATACAGTACTGCCAACTGCCCATACAAAGCCTATATTCAAACAGTGGTGAATTACACTACGGATTCTGGCGATCTTTTAGGTACCAGTGATCCACATTCGGGGCAATTGGCCTGTATATTGCTTAGATGTCTTCAAATCTATAAGAGCAGAATATTTGAAATTGAATGCTCTAGTTTACAATATGTACTCGACCAAGATCGCTACCTACTCCATGGAAATGACGTCAGTGGGAAATTATGCCGAAGTCTACAGCAGTTTATCTTCACATTAACCGAAGAAAACCAAACTTATAAACTCGTTGCAGAGGATATTTACTTCAAAGTTCAGAGAGCTCGAGCGAATCCCGCTATTATACTGGGTCAATAAGCGAGCTCTACTAGAAAAAACTACCACGAAATACCCGTTCATCAGGAGGGAAGTACGGATGTCAACCATAACTGCTGAACAGATTATCTACAACTAAAGTATATGTTTCAATCTATAGCTCCGTCCTGATTGATAAATGGATTGGTCACGTCAGAAGCATCGAGTTGAGACTATAAATGCAACCACTTCAACTGTTGTCATTTCAATCTGAACATGCAGTATCTAGATGTATGTTGAGGAAGTAAACACATCCAACCGTCCCTTCCATACAAACTACGAGTCCTATCCCCCCAAAAAATCGTGCTATACCTCGACCAATCTCAGCCTGTCCGATGTCTGTCATTGGAAATGATTTTGGAAATGATATAAAGCCAGGAAACTTTCTCAGGTGATACGCATTGTACACGTATGAGAGCCATTGTTTGAATCTAAAAATGACTCGTATCTTCTAAACAGAGCCAACGCTCGACTGGACGTCACCTTTGGAGAGGCACTACCTTAAAGTATAACTCCATAATATACACTGAATTCCTGTCACATTTTGGTGTGGATCATACACGGAACATTATTTACGATCGACGATGAATACTGAGTGACGAGCTACCACTCGATACTATCCGATCCATACCTAGAGACATATCGATGTTTTCCGGGCAGACATGATTTCAACGACTGTAATTGAAGCAAATACGGCTATAACGTGAATAAGTGTCCTTCCCACATAAACGGGAGTAATTGGGTGCTGTTTTATTTCCACTGAGACATTTAATACTAGTATTTATTTGATTCATACCAGTATCTTCCAAACTTTTAGAACATCGACTTTGTCAAGTTTTTGGAGTATAATTACCAATTCTATATGCATAATAACGTTCAACTTCAGTGAGATAGCTGTCACACATGTGGACAGTTCTGTCTATAATTTTCAGTACTACTATAGTTAGGGATATACTACCCGATACTGTTGTTAATTATTTCACCCCAACCACTGTAATGGTGACTGTTATGTGTATGTATGACTTTATTACCAATTATTTCAGAAATTGCATGTGTACAACTCACGTGAATCCTATACAATCATGCAAAAGCTTGTATCACTAAACGATGTATCGATACTATACTATGGGGCTATACTATAATTTATTATTTTTCTTTTGTTCTGAATGGGTATATTAAAGTATTTCCCCATTCACACGTCCTCTATACTTCAAGTATATGAAGAATTTGTATGATGGTTTCACGTCATTCCTCGCAATAATCATGGACGTGAATCGATGGAAGCAGTACGTCTATTTCGATACTAGAGACTCGGTTTCTTTCGTCCGACTCTCTAAGCTACACATTATAGTGAAGTAGCGTGGGTATAACGTACCTTTCTCTAATTGAAGCCGATTCAAATGGCTGAATTATCTAGATGTCTATAGCTTTCAAAAGCTTTCTACCAAAACAGCGACATTTAAAGGAAAGTTAATGAAAAAGGAAATATATAAGCTTTCACGAGATTAGTTGTGCACGGATTTTTGAACTCGCTAAGGTGAACTGAACTTCCAAATTTTGAGGCAATACAACCTCAACGAAGTAATGTTGGCAAACTGTATTAGCGAAATCAGGGTAATTTAGCCTCATGACCAAGGTTTTCCATGTTGTCATCCTACTGACTTGAAGAGAAGTCTGGTGAGTTCTCATTTTTATTAGATTTTCCGTTTCAGAATTGTTCCAGAAAATTATTGCATAAAATGACATTTTGACTTCTCAGAAAATATAAGCTTTTTCTATGAAGATAGGGGCATTTTTCATTGAATTCCCGTCAAAGTTGGGTTAAACCATTACAGTTATCCAACCTACAAATCAAATATTAGGCCTATCAGATATAAATTTGTGGAACGAAATTTTTGTTGGTCCTATGGAGAAGGAATGTGGTAAAGATATTAAAGAGAGGAAATAACAGTATTTATAGCCAGGCTGATGACGAAGATGAATCAGGTGAAATGACCAAGCAAAAGTACATTCCAGCGATGGAAAGATGCTATGTCAGCAGTTTTACAATAATATGTAGGGCCCTACTGTAGGCCTACGCAATGCCACTGGGGCTCCCAGGTGGCGCCACCCCCTCTGACAGACTGAATATTGACAAAGCTCCTAAAGTCGATCGATATTATATCCAAAGATCAAATTCAACTTTATTGCCCAAATATATGTCACACGGGAATGGCAACATGAAGTGATAATACAATCCAGGTAGCAAGCCAGCAATGGACAGACAGCGAGGTTTTGCAGCGGCTAGCCTACTGTTGATCTAGTTGAGGTTTGGCTCTTGACCAACGACGTGCTATGGCGTAGATTTGAGCCTATGTTGGACCATGGAGGTAAAAACAAATTATGTTTATACCCCGAACAACAACAGCAACAACAACAAAAGCTGTGGTGGCTGAGTGGTTTAGAACGCTGTTATCTACGGCCGTGCCAGTATAGGCAATAGCTCACGATTTGGTGCCAAACAATCTGAAGATGCAGGTTCGAGTCCCACTGGCTCACCAGGAACAACAACAGAGGTCTCTTGGAGAAAATGTAGTACAGAGGGTTAGTCCGATTTGTCGTAAACGCCCATAGGTTCGATATTTCATGCCAGCACAGAAATCAGTGACGTTTTTCGCAGGAAGTGATATTCGCGGGAAAACATGAAGGGCCTCGACAGCGACGACTGGGTTCCATTTGGGTCTAAGTTGGACATTATTTATGCATTAATGATGATGCACTCAGCAGGTGCTGGCTGTTGGTTGGTTTCGCTCCGAAGGACCCGCCAAATTCAAGCAGGAATAATCAGTAATCCATTACCTTTACCATGAGGCATGACAATCCGGGCCCCTCAGCTGCTCAGTCTACGGTCTGTCTCACATTACGTGGGAATCAGATTGTTGACAAAATATCGGAACCAGTTTAGTCTTCAATACCTCGCATGTTATTTTCATAGCGCCCAGTCACATAGCTAAATAATATATAGCCCTCAAGAGTATGAGGGCTATAGGTCGGCCCCAGTCACCTCCAGCGAGGGTTTTAGATAATTTTATTACGAATCACCCACCTCTGAACCTGCCCTACATCTTATCTCTATCCCCTCCTGCGCACTATTTTAAATTCTTGCGCACTATTGTGAAATAGTGACGCATATATCGCCGTCTGAATTTTCCAGTCGAAAACTTCAACTCTCTGTCCGCCATGTTGGTGACGTCACTGTATATGGTTAACATGGCGCGTTTAAAGTGGAAGTCGACTGGAAATTTCAGACGGCGATATATTCGTTACTATTTCACAAGAGTGCACACGATTTTAAAATAGTGCGCAGGAGGGGATAGAGATTAGATATACGGCAGTTTCAGAGGTGGGTGATTCGTAATAAAATTATCATTTCGCAGATGACAGAATTTGCTCTTGAGGAACCTATTGACAGCATTTAATGTTACAACATTGCAAGCCCAAAGTCATTGTGCTTTGAAAATAACTAGCCCCTAGTTCAACAAGCTGAACCCTGCTGACATTTAATTTTGTGATATTGACAACGCAGGGTTCAGCCGTTGAATCGATATTTCCTATCGCAAAATTTTTCGGCCTCCCGACCCAGGTAACAGCGGGTGGATTTGGGCTCACAAAAATCGATAATACCTACCGCTTTGCACTCGCTTGGATAGAATACATATTTGCCTACTTCCCTGGCCATTTATTTTCTCCGTCCAGCTTCTTTAATTTCCATAAACGGCGAAAGAAAAAAAAAATCATCGCGGCTGATCTTCCAAAAACTAAATATGCCACCATTTTGAAAATATCACTATGGTGACACGAGACTGATCGTACCTCGATTGTAATTTCGGGACTGTAGACGGGAAGGTCGGAAACGGCTCATTCATAAGGCTGTCAAATTATCTGCTTTTAAATGTAAAATTGTAACTATAGGTATCAAGCATAATAGAAGGCACATACTGGAAAAGGTGATTCACGGGATTTTTCATCTCCCTAAGCGACTGGATCGACTGAGCGGATTCAGTTCTTCCGACTCGTGTAATCCTGAATTTAGAATAACATCACGCGAGATTCAGGGTCACGTGATAAAATGGCGGCCGATTTCGTTTTTGGAAGATCAGCCGCGAAGATTTTTCTTTTCTTTTGCCGTTTATGGAAATTAAAGAAGCTGGACGGATAAAATAAATGGCCAGGGAAGTAGGCAAATATGTATTCTATCCAAGCGAGTGCAAAGCGGTAGGTATTATCGATTTTTGTGAGCCCAAATCCACCCGCTGTTACCTAGGTCGGGAGGCCGAAAATTTTGCGATAGGAAATTTCGGTTCAACGGCTGAACCCTGCGTTGTCAATATCACAAAATTAAATGTCAGCAGGGTTCAGCTTGTTGAACTACTTCAGGATGTGATATAACAGCAGTTACAGGCTCTTGTGGGCACTTCAATCTGTATTTCGTATTCCTGTTCTGTACACTGCTCTTTTGAGAGCTTGGTACAATAAAATTGAATTGAATTGAATTATATATAAAAACAACTAACAAAGACTGAAATTGTTCGATACACAAAATTAGAGGGCAATAGCCAATCAGATAATATGTGAACATAACAAGATAAACATGAGTGGCACATAGGCATGACAAGGAATACACACACCACATAGGCCTGATAAGATAATACAACCATCCAGCATTTCTGTGGTTGGTGTATTCCTTGTCTTGTTAATTGATAGCCTAATATAGTCTTGTATTTCCCGTTCTGTAACTATTCAATTCTCTATATTTTATTTCCGATTTCAGTCTCTGCGAGGAAGGGGGAGCGATCGCTCGCGCTCGCGCCCACACACGCCCAAAGACCTCCAGGCGACCGATTTATCACTCGCCCATAATTGTAACTAAATGGTATCATAAAACAATAGAATCGCCTCCCGTAAAACTTTAATTTTGAACGAGTACCTCCGAAGAAAACTCAAACAGAAAGCGGAAATAAACTTGACTAACTTTTGACATGCGCATAAACGCGAACGTCCTGACCAAACACCTTTTGCAAAGTGATGCGTGATTGGCTTATTAAGACACAACGAGCACGATCATTGGTTCATCATCTGTTACAGGGAAATCAGCGAGCACGTGTTTCTCTGGGCGGGCAATTTGTACCGACGCGAGCTGCTGGAGATTGGCGTACGTGACATGCAGCTTCCGTCTTTTGCTCGAGCGATAATCCTGTTGAACATTTCTTGTATCGTCTCTTTAGCGATGGCAGGCATTCCGAAAGGAAATAAAGTGGAGTTGAAAACTTTCAACAACTGGGGAACAGCCGTTCAACAACACATCGGTTTTACAACCGAGGAGAGGGATGGTCGGCAGTACGTCACATTCGTCTGGTGCAAGCTGTGTGCACGGTATAAAGACAAGATCTCCGGACATCCTATCTCCGCGGGGCGGCCAAAAAAGCATTTGACAGCTATGTAGAGGGTACCAATTCCGTAACGAAGAGTAATATCTTGAGGCACCTTGAAGGGAAGGTCCATGGAATATCCATTCTTGTTCATTCTGGGTCCGAGAAAGATGAACCCGGTAAATAGATTTGAATTGAATTGTATATTCTAAAATAAACAATGCCATCATTGCGAAGCAGACAAAAAATACCAAGTTGAAAATATTTAGAATAATTTACATACATGTACATTAGAAATTAATTAAAAAACTGAAAATTACATAAAACTGATAAATATATTCCATTTAAATTATACTAGTAATAGTTGAACAGAAAATTTATTTTACAATATTTTATCTCTCGTCCCAGCAGAGCGATACCTCTCCCAGTAGTGTTTTGGGTGAGCAATTGACAAGGAGAGCGACAGCTCCCCCAAAGCATTTCAGGAGAGTGATTTACAACTCGCCCTTAATCTGCTCATCGAAAAGACTGGATTTCAATCCTAGGTACCTTTATTGTGTTTATTGCCCTGATTGACATTTCTGCTGCCACTCTATACACACTCACACACCTCAATAAATCACCACCCATCACTATTAATCCGTATCTAACTATTGCCATTTCGATTGTGTATTGCCAGGTCTATGTGGTCAAGGATTCATAGAAGTCCAAATTTTTACTACCCAATACAAAATATTATGCTCAAATTGAGTTTTTCCAAGTTTTTACGGCCCATCCACAAGCTGATATTGAGTTTTTGGATATTTTTACCACCCTACCAATTAAGATATTAACAAATAATTTCTGTAATACTGAAGTCAAACACCACATAAACCCACAAACTGTCAACAGGTCTGGCACACTTCACCTCTGATACATTTCACTGTAAAATCCAAATATAATTATACGTTAAGAACGCATTCAGGTGAAGCTGGTAACGTGTTTTATTTAGTTCTTACGTATCATAGATATTTATAATGAAATACTGAAATAAAATTTTAAGAAGTTTTCTGTTGGTTAATGTTTTACTTGAGAAATATAATGAAGACATTAAATTTGGACATAAAGTAAAAACATTGTGTGATGGAAAAGAATCTAGTCCAATGGTACAGGCCATGACATTAGAGATCATTGCGTAACCCCCAAAAAGGTTACGGGTACTGCAGGTGCGTAACCTATTGGTTAGGTTACGCCAAACTTGACTGCGTTACCCAAAGGTTACATGAAAAGGTTACGCAGAATTTAACAAAATGCTGGATGTCATCAATGTAAGCAACCGCCAGAACCTGGGTTAAATGGACTCTGTCGCCACTTTATTCAAGATTCCTGTTTTCGTCCTTACAACGATTAAAAAAGTTTTATAATTATAATAAAACAGTGTATTTTTATTATTAAATCATTTTGGTCCAGGCATTTAGCAATATTTCGACCATAATCTGAATATAGTTTGTGTGATGGTGAATACTGACAGGTCAGTCTTTGGAGATTCACAAATTACGAAAGTATAAAAACTAAAACTGGACTCTGCATAAGCTCCTTCTGTCATGTACGTCAATGAAAAGAGTTTTCTTTTCAATTTTAACTTTACAACACAGCCGGTAGTTTTATTTCAAAGTGTATCGCACTACTATCAGCGAAGAAAACCACATGGTAAATTTGTTCTCGTATTCCCGTCGTCCCGCCAACTGAAACAGAAAGCATGTGGAGTTTGTCGTGTCTATGTAGTCTCTTGCTCAAGTTCATGTTGGGCTGCAGAGTTGCTCTTCACAGGTTGTACAGATTTCCTGTCAATCAGCGACCAATGGGAGCGCTTGATTTGGTGTTAGCCAATCTTCTGTTGTAAAGCACGTGTCGCAGACTGTGTGCGCCCTATGACTGTAGTCGAAACCCTGTCGTTATATCGTCTTCATCGTGATCTGCGCATGTCTCACACCTGAGTTTACTTCCGCTTTCTGTATCAAGCGTGTTATTGGCAAAACTTTGGCAATTATTTCTAGAACTGAAAATCCCCAAACATTCGAAGCCAGATTGTCGAAGGATCGGCGATGGATTTCACATCATTGAAATAATTTGCACCCATTTCGAGGATTGAGTTTTCGTCAAAAATATTGAGTATTTCTTGCCCAAAACGTACACTTTTGAGTTTTTTACCGTCTGTATTCAGTTTTTGACATTTTCTTACTACCGTTTAACGGTAGTAAGAATGGATGTCTATGAATCCCTGGTGGTGTGTATTTCTTGTCATGCCTATTTGCCACGCATGTTTATCTTGTTATGTTCACATATCTGATTGGCTATTGCCTTCTAATTTTGTGTATCGAACCATTTCAGTCTTTGTTAGTTGTTGTCCTCCGCCACGAAGTGGTGGGAGGACTTGGAAATGCTAGCCGTCCGTCCTTCCGTCCGTCCCTCGTGCCGTCCTTCCGTCCGTCCGTCCGTCCGTCCGTCCCACATCTTGTGAACGCGATATCTTGAGAACAATTCGACCAATCGTCTTCAAACTTGAGAAGGTGCTTCACATCAGTTAGACGGCCATTGGTATTGATTTTCACTGAGGTACATAATCCAAGATGGCCGCCATCGACCATATTGGATTCTGTCCGTCTCACATCTTGTGAACGCGATATCTCAAGAACAATTTGACCGATTGACTTCAAACTTGAGAAGGTGCTTCACATCAGTTAGATGGCCATTGGTATTGATTTTCACTGAAGTACGTAATCCAAGATGGCCGCCATCGACCATATTGGATTCTGTTCGTCCCACATCTTGTGAACGCGATATCTCAAGAACATTTCCACCAATCAGCTTCAAGCTTGGGAATGTTCTTCACATCAGTCAGACGGCCATTGGTATTGATTTTCACTGAGGTACGTAATCCAAGATGGCTGCCATTGACCATATTGGATTCCATCCATCCCAGATCTTGTGAACACGATATCTCGAGAACAATTCAACTAATCGACTTCAAACTTGGGAAGGTTCTTCACATCAGTTAGACGGCCATTGGTATTTATTTTCACTGAGGTACGTAATCCAAGATGGCTGCCATTGACCATATTGGATTCCGTCCATCCCACATCTTGTGAACGCGATATCTCGACAACAGTTTGACCAATCCACTTCAAACTTGAGAATGTGCTTCGCATCAGTTAAACGGCCATTGGTTTTGATTTTCACTGAAATACGTAATCCAAGATGGCTGCCATGGACCATATTGGATTCACTCCATTCCACATCTTGTTAACACGATATCTCAAAAACAAATCAACCAATCGACTTCAAACTAGGGAAGGTTTTTCACATCAGTTAGACGGCCATTGGTATTGGTTTTCACTGAGGTACATAATCCAAGATGGCTGCCATTGACCATATTGGATTCTGTCCATCCCACATCTTGTGAACGCGATATCTCGAGGACAGTTCGACCAATCGACTTCAAACTTGAGAATGTGCTTCACATCAATTAGACGGCCATTGGTATTGATTTTCACTGAGGTACAAATCCAAGATGGCTGCCATTGACGATATTGGATTCCATCCATCTCGGATCTTGTGAACGTGATATCTCGACAACAATTTGACCAATCAACTTCAAACTCGAGACGGTGCTTCACATCAGTTAGACAGCGATTGGTATTGATTTTCATTGAGGTAGTATGTAATCCAAGATGGCTGCCATTGACCATCTTGGATTTCACTCGCCCATATTGTACCCATCTGTGTTGTGAACGCGATATCTTGATCTATTCCACTCATCGATTTATAAACCCCACCATCCACAAATCCATATACAACTACAGACTTACATTCCAGTGTTACACTACCCATTACTGCTTCCCAAACCTCCTCAAATTGTCTCAACAATTCCAGATGAACGTCTCTTTCCACATACACATATCAACTTTCCAAGTTATATTTAAGGAGATATTGGAAGCGTATATGCTGTGTGCTCTCAAACAGGCTACTTGGCGGGGGACCTGCTAGCTACTCAGCTTGTTTTTATATATAAGAGCCTGTAACTGCTGTTATATCACATCCTGAAGATGACAAATAAAATTTTGTCGAAATATTGAGACTGTCACCATGCGTTTATTAAGTTTATTCGGAGTTACTTTGCTTCTGCACTATACTGTTATGCTGTGCATGTATGTAGTATATGAGACAAAGATTAGTATGTATGGGACTGAGGGCTATCTCTGATAAACAACAGGTTTCGAATGCTTAAAACAAAAGTCGGGGATTCCAGGGGAAAAATTAGTCTGATACTCAGCCCCTACAAGATATTTTATAATACTAATTGAATGTAGGGTCAGCCCGTTTAACCGGAAAAATCGACTTAGCTGCTGGACCAAAATGTCCGGTAGTCATAAAACAATACTTAATACACCATTTTCTCCACTGAAAATAATGAAACCCATCACTCGCCTCCAAATGCAAGGACTGGAGAAGACAAATTTTCTGCCATGTTTAAATTCTTCAGCCAATGAAAAATCACTACCGCTACATTCTCCAATATCTTGTAGGGTCTGCCTGTCAGACTAGGGGAAAATGCAAAATAAACATGCCTTATTGTTTCGGACAGCCCTGTGTCATAGTTCAACAAGCTGAACCCTACTGACATTTAATTTTGTGATATTGACAACGTAGGGTTTGCCGTTGAACCGAACATTTCTATCGCAAAATTTTCGCCTCCCGACCTAGGTAACATCCGGTGGATTTGCGCTCATAAAAATCGATAATACCTGCCGCTTTGCACTAGTTTGGATAGAATACATATTCACCTATTTGCCTGGCCATTTATTTCCTCTGTCCAGCTCTTTTCATTTCCATAAACAGCAAAAGAAAAAAAAATGTGTCGAGCTCGGTCTTCCAAAAACTAACTCGGTAGTCTTCTTCAAAATATCGCTATGATGGCACGAGACTAATTGTAATTTCAGGATTGTGAACAGGAAAGTCAGAAACGGCTTGTTCATAAGGCTTTCAAACTATCTGCATTTAAATGTAAAATTGTAGCTATCGGTATCAAGCATAATAGAATGTTCTAAATATGGCGGCGGATTTAGTTTTAGAAAGATCAAGCATGATGATTATTTTTCCTTTTGCCGTTTATGGAAATGAGCCAGACGGAGGAAATAAATGGCCAGGGAAGAAGGCAAATATGTATTCTATCGAAACGAGTGCAAAGTGGTAGATATTATATATTTGTATGAGCACAAATTCACCCGATGTTAACTAGGTCGGGAGGCAAAAATTTTGCGATAGGAATTTTCGGTTCAACGGCTAAACCCTACGTTGTCAATGTCACAAAATTAAATGTCCGTAGGGCTTGATGAACTGCGTTACCCTGTGTCACAGCTGGCTGTTCCTGCCTCCCATAAGATGGAAATGTATAGGAAATACAGATAAATAAAGTATATGTTCCTGGTGCCTGATTTTCATGTGACATTGTCACATTTATCATGTTTATGGGTCTATCCCAAGTCCCACTGTCACATTGTATGGTCCATCCAGTTTCGCACTACACCAAAACTAGCAGCCAGAAACACTTGTAAACATTCCTAAATGCTGAAGATTCTAAACTGACTAGGGCAATGTAAGAGTTATAATATTCTCCCCCTGGAATAACAAACATGTACACAAACAGTTGCGAGGTTGTCTTCACATGTCATTCTGTCCTGTTTTCATAATAACGATATACTGTTGTTTTTTCTGGTTTGCTTAGGGCCGGGTCACCCTATGAAACCACACAGGATAAGCCTGACACATTGTCTTGTCCTCCATTATGGTCTCTACAAGAAAATGAAGGTATGTACTCTTACAAAATTAAAGCTAACTTTTATTCATATTAATTATTCAGAAAATTACAGCTTCTCTAGTTAGGTCTGTCCTAGACTGATTAATAATTATCCAGTGGGTACCCTATTTCTTCTGATTATTCAGACGGCAAAACTTAACTTCAGGCATCTGCCGAGAGAAATTCTGTTATTAACATTCTACAAATCTTGCTAGTTATCTTTTCAGTTCTTGGGATGAATAACTTATCCATGCCACAGTATTTTGGTTCAGTTGACATAAATATGTTTTTTTCTGCTTCTAAATTTAATAATACTGTTTGAAAAATTAGAAGAAATATGGTAATGAAACTGAGGTGGATGGACTTATTTAAAGTTTTACCACCATCCATGGGCATTCAAGAGATCAACACTGTTGTCAGTGTGACAAGACCAAAAGCAGCAAGCAGGCATTCAAATAGTGATCGGTTTCGAGATAGGGCCTACCAATGCACGATGAGCCCTCAAAATCATCTCTGTCAGGCTTTGTTTCTAAAATATCAAATTTTGATCTCGCCTGAACTGAAGATCTTAAGCGCTACTTCACTGAGACGTGGCTCTTGCTTGATCTGACACTTCATATCTCAAATTCGCAGCCCACACAATTCACTTCGGCAATCGGCAATTGCTGAGGTAAATGCTGTGACATAAGCAGTTCACCTCAGCACTGTTTTACATGGTGTTAAATAGGAATTATTTTAATATGGCATTATTTTTTCCGAGGTGAGTTTTCCAAATTGTGTGGGCTGAAGTCATCATATGATGTATATTTACCACAAATATTCCAGTTACCACCAGTTAAAACTATTTCTCATATTTAATCAGAGTGACAATGAAGGTTTATACAACTCCAATTTGCCGTGACAAGGTAGACAACTACACACTGATATGTGAACAGAACAGATGAGGTGATAAAATTTATTGTACATGTAGCAGGTCCTTAGAATAATACAATAACAACACAGGAAGGAAGAAATCAGAGATTGCTGAATTGTATGACCCCCCTCCCCCCGCCCCCCCTTCCGCTTTTATCCGACACTGCCTCGCCATTGGTCTGTTCTGTATTGGTCGGTGGAGGCTTAATTTGGATAATTATAAAAATTCTGTTTCAATCACTTGTTTTGCCATGCCTCGCATAATACATATTCCAAGTATCGACCAACAAGTGATAATACAATGCTTTGATGCATGATGGTCGCCGGGGCTTTCGCCAAATCCAAAAATGTGACCTGGTTAATACTCCTTTGGAGTATATTGTGGTGAAATTATGACGCGATCAGTGAACTTTGAATTTTGCATCCAATTCATTCTTTTGGGGGTAATTTCATACTCAAGGACCTATGTGGTCTGCTTCGGAATGTAGAATTACATATATATAGCCATTTTCCCAGTCCAAATCGGTTATGGACTGAGATCCAGCCTGCACAAATAAATATATCTCATTCACTCAGGTTTGATAAACGAAGGGCCGTAAGTCTTGAAAATGTAACGGAAAGCAGAGAAACTTCACGCTGCACAACTATGGGACATTAACCACATATCATGCAAATTTCATACTTGTCCATACAATATTAACCGAGATTCAGAACGGACAAGTCCTAATTCACAAAGATTTGAAAAAAAGGGCCATAACTCTTGAAAATATATGCGAAACGCCGAGAAACTTCGCGCTGCACAACTACAGGGCACTGACCACATATCCTACAAACTTCATAATTGTCCATACAATATTAACCGAGATCCAGCCCGGACAAGTCTCAATTCACAAAAATTTGATGAAAAAAGGGCCATAACTCTTGAAAATATACGTGAAACGCGGAGAAACATCATGCTGCACAACTATGGGGCACTGACCACATATCCTGCAAATTTCACAATTGTCCGTACAATATTAACCGAGATCCAGCCCGGACAAGTCCCAATTCACGAAGATTTCAGGAACAAAGGGCCATAACTCTTGAAAATATAAGCGAAACGAGAAGAAACTTTACACTGCACAACTACAGGGCACTGACCACATATCCTACAAATTTCATACTTGTCCATGCAATATTAACCAAGATCCAGCCCGGACAAGTCCCATTCACAGAGATTTCAGAAAAAGGGCCATAACTCGTGAAAATTATACCGGAACTCGGGAAAAACTCTACGGTGCACAACTACAAGGCACTGGCCACATTCCATGCAAGTTTCAATTCTGTTCATCCAATATTAACCGAGATATTGCGCGGACAAGAAATCGGACGGACGGACAGACGGACGGACAAAGCGATCGCTATATGCCTCCCCCCCTCTAGTTAGAGGGGGGGCATAATAATGTGCTGAACAAGGTTAGCTTTTTTTTAAGCTTAATACCAAACAAAAATAATAGAACATCGGAGTGTTAAGAGCGAAAACTTCACTCAAAAATCCACAAATTCTGGCATCATTATCTAATGAATCAATAATACATGGCCTAGGGAGGTTCAGATAAAGCTCCTTGTGGATATGTTTCCTTTTTCATGCAAATACCCTTTTCAGATAGAAGCAAACCGTCTGTGTAGGCCTACTTCATTTAGGAGTTAATGACTGCCTTAGTGAATATTATCGTGTTATAATTTTTCGATTTAGACCATCAATCAAAAAAGCGAGTGGCATAGCTGCGAGGTTTTTTGATGAGGTCTAAAACTAAACATCAAAAAATTATTACACGATAACATTCACTAAGAAGGTCATTCTAACATGCACAATGATAAATATTTTCTCATTTCATAAGCGGAATGGCAAATTTTCTGCAAACTTGCCCTGTTTTGATGCGAGAATTTCTTGACTGGTCTGTAGGCCATGCTCGATAGTGCTGTCCGTTCACGAGCTGCAGCTGTGTCAACTCCGCCCACTGCGTAGTGAATGAACCAATCGTCGCACAGAATGTAGCACTGCCGCACAAGAATGAGACGTCACCAGTTCGGTAGTGAATGTAACAGTTTACATCAAATCCAAGATAATCTTACAAATTGTAGAATTTGTACGCTATTCATTGTTTTACGACTTTAATTTTAACAATATCAGTGTTGTAGTGCACAGCGCCACAAGCATGTCGGAACTTGTGACATTATTATGGAATGATAAATCACGTCACAACGCAACATTGTTACAAAACTGTTCCACTCTCTGTATTGCCGTGACGTCTCGCAGACGGTGCAGAATGCTCAAATTATGACGTCATCTCTGATGTCAAAAGAGGCAGTGCAGATCTCTCTCCCACTGTAGAAAGCTGCCTTTGAATCCTCTGAGACAGAATAGGATTGAAATGTTGGGGGAAAACTGTACAACGTTCTTCACATCGTTATCTTGAATATGACATACACCTAAGCAAGTGCCACAGTTACACTTTAGAAACCGATTGTCTAAATAGATCTGATCCATGTTATATGTCCGGGCCCTTCGGTGACCTTCTTGCATGAAAATAACTGCCAATAGCTATCATAATTGACCAATCAATGCAACCATCTCTTATGGCATCTCCCTAAGAAATAGATGGAAGCTTGGGGAAACCCCCAATCCAATGGGCATTGGGGCATTTTTACAAACTCAGAAGCAGGCTTACTGTTTGAAGGAAGGACCATTCCTGTATGCTTAATGTTAATGATTTTTTTGGCAACCAAAAGTTGGAAATATGCCAGTTACCACCAGTTAAATATATTTTCAAAATATTGAATTTTATGACCTGCAATTACCTGGAGGACATGAAGGAAGCCTGAGATATTATTTTAATCAACATATAGTCATTGCTTTGAGTAGAGTCTGAGATTATTAAGCTCTTGTCAACACTTGACATAACTCAGATTTATCCATCCATTTGTAGGTATACAAGCCATACCGAGCCTCAGCTCATGACATGTGCCGGTTCCACTCTGACGACTACATAGACTTCCTGTCCCGGGTTACGCCACAAAACGTTCAAGGATTTACCAAATACCTCAGTATGTTCAATGTGGGAGATGACTGGTATGTATATTATGGTAATTCCCCTAATAATTCAACCACAGGAAGTTCACTTTTCAACTCTGTTTTTCAAACACAGAGAAAAAGTAACATTCCCATCCTTCATTCAAATTGAAGAAAAGTCATATGATGACAAAATGGGGCACTTTGTAGCTGGTGCCATCAAGAATATTTCCAGATAAAAGCCATTTTTGCTGCACTTGGGGTGATCGAATTATTAGGGGAATTACCATACAAATGTCCTTGTGAATCACCCTCAATGTTTGCAGGGAGAGCAGAAAAAATAAGCCATCTGTAGCATTCAAATATACAACCTCTCCTCAATGTCTACCGAAATCAGTCGGTACAGCCTCTCTATAGGTGGTGAGTTCAAATCCCCTGAGAGCATAACTGTTCTCAGTGGAACATGTGTGCATTGCAGACAGGTTTTGGGTTCAAATGTCACTGGTGGTTTATTCCTTTATGTATAGAATTGTTTTTATGGTGGTGCATACCATTTTTTGTCGGATCACCAAAGTTAAGCAACGTTGAGCCAGGCCAATGCTTGGCTGGGTGACCGGGTACTGTACTGCCTGGGCTGATCAGTGTCCAGGATAATAGGAACTGAAGGCGCTCTTGTGTCTTGGTACATGTAGGCACTGTCGTGATGTGACTGAAAATAGTTGAAAACAACATACTACTCAATCACTCTCTTACTCTTTGCTGGGTTGTACTCTACACCACATTCATGAGTATTATGACAAGAAGTACAGTAATCGCTCTAATAATTTGATCCCCCTATCAAAATTCATTCACCCTCAAGTTTGGGGACAAAATTGAATTGGCTGTTCTAATAAATTTGATCACTCTCTAAAATCATTGAAATAAAAAAGAAACGATGGATTACGGTAAGTTCCCTAAGTATTCGTGACCGGAAGTGAATATCGCAGCCGTGAAAAACTGACCACTTCCGAATAGTTTGTGCAGGTCTTCGAATTTACTTAGGGTCGCGAATACTTAGGGAACTTACCGTATCTGCATGACTTTGGACCATTTTGTCAACTTCTTGTTCAAAAAATGTTATCACTTCCAGACTTCTTGTTGGGAAATCTCACTTCATGTTAAAATTGGAAGGATTACCATGTTTTAGTTTATGTGCCTGCTGTTAATCATTCTCTTCACTGATGCCACTTGAGTACATGTTTTATTATAAGGGATGATTTCCCATGTTAAGTAGGAAAAATATTATATCTGTTGTCCTACAGGATTTCAATCATTGCCTAGTTTGAGTACAGTAATTCATCTAATAATTCAAGCCACGTGGGGCTTCCGGGGATTGACCTGGGATGTCGTTGTGCACACCGCAGGTCATGGTAAGAATAGGCGTCAGCTCCTCAAACAGCTTGTCGTAAGAGGCGACTAACTGAGGCACCCGTGGGGTTCCCGGGTGTGAAAAGGAATAGGACCCCACCCGTGTGGTTCCCGGGTGTGAAAAGGAATAGGACCCAACGTCGTGATATGACTGAAATATAGTTGAAAGCGACGTTAAATTATATTCACTCACTCACTCTAATAATTCAATCACAGGAAGTGGAATTTCCCACCATAAAATCTGGGGGTGATCAAATGTAATAGTACAAGAAGTTAACAAAATGGTCAAAAATCTCGCCAGGAATGCATTATATTATTTCTTTGTTATTTCAATGATTTTAGAGAGTGATCAAATTTATTAGAACAGCCATTTAGTGTTGTCTCCAAAATTAGAAGTGATTGAATTTTGATAGTATATATAGAGTGTTACATTTTTCCAGACAGTCTCTACTTTTCTCTATTTACTAGCCCAGTTTTTGATGGGATGTACGACTTTTGTTCCATGTACACGGGGGCCTCGTTAGAAAGTGCTGTCAAACTCAACCACAATGTAAGTATCTATTCCGATCCCTCATGGTGACACACACCATATGCTATAGTGTAATCACACTGTATGCCTTAGCTATATAATTACGCTCTGCAACCATGGATATCTGGAAGATGTGTACCAAAACTGACTGACCCATGACAACTTACATGTATTATGTACTTTGCCCAACACCCATCAACAAATCTACCCCGAGTACTGCGACCCCTGACCTATCGTGTTTTATTTGCACACAATACTATACATCTGTGACTGGCAGAATTATGTCTGTGTTAACAAATCATTGCAGCAACAGCCACTGGTCCAAAATGATTCAATGATACACTTCGCAATAATCACCACATCCTCTTTTGAACGTTAGCATGATATTGAGAATGGTGTCAGAGGTATTAAGACAAAGGGTTGAACTTCAGTGTTCTGAGTTTCGTCGCATTTCCCGTGGTTTAAATGATGAAATAATGAACATAGTTTTGGCATACTTTTCCAGCAAAAATGTTGAAAAGACCTTCTGTACTTGGCCAAAAATTTGCTTTTCTTCAAACAAGCCTTCTAACTAAAGTTGTAATAATGCAGACAATGTGTTTACACAAAATGTGTCTCTTCAAAAATTTCTACATTTAGAAGACGAGGAAATAGCAGTCTTCGTGATAAACCATTGAAAATGGCCACATCTTGCACTCTATTTCTAGTCAAAAATCGATACGTTTCTAGGATTCCCCCTGCAGAGAATGTTATCACATGAGGTCACAATGTGGATGGCAGAAATCTGGTTACTCTCGATTCTGATTATGATTTTGGACTGCCTGAGTTATTCAAACTGTCATTATCATTTTATTTTTCCCTAATTATATATGATCAGTGTTTACATGGCTAAGTTTAATAGCTGTCCATCTATAGGGAAGATCATGTGTCATGAACACACACTGTTAGCTTTAATATTTCACAAACATCGCCATTTAATCTGCGTGTCTGTCAGAAAAGACAGCCAGTACCGGTCACGGAGCAATCACGTATAAGCACATGGCCTATCCTCGTGGCTGCCAGTTGGGGAGGGGAGACATTTGAGGATTTCTCCCGCGCATACATCAATGACAAGGGAAATAATCTAATCAAATGATAGGTGGCGTAACTATATTCAAGGATTTCCATTGGGGGTTTCCTCTGTGTTGTTGATGAGTGACACAAGTTGCGTACACGGAAACTGCATGTATACACTGTGGCTTTGACCCCTCCCCTCCCCCCTGTACGCAAGGTGTATGCCCTGTAACATACCCCCTTCCCCCCCCCCCCTTCTTGCGTACGTAATACTTGAATGCCCCCTTAGAAGGTAGCTACAAGGGGGAAAAAAAATGTTCCAGATGTTTTGGGGTTGAATATGTGTAAATGATGTGACAATGTTTCCTGTTATTTCCTTTCAGCTCTGTGATATAGCTGTAAACTGGTCAGGGGGTCTTCACCATGCCAAGAAATTTGAGGTATATTTCAATTCTTTTCAAGTGGTTTTGGTGTAAGATGTTCCTCTTGTTAAAGTTAAAGATGAGTTATATTAAGGAATTGTTTTGACGGCAAGAAATTATGACTGCTTCCCAAGTACTTATACAGTGCCCCAATGAAACACATGTGATAAATAGTTTACTTTTGTTGCTATTTCAGGCCTCCGGATTCTGTTATGTCAATGATATTGTCATTGGAATTCTAGAGTTATTGAAGTAAGTACTGAAAACAATGTGTAATAGTAAAAGAATTAGCAATACATTATTTAATCTTGGAGTACTTTCTGTATTATGGGATGAAAGTTTT
The DNA here is from genome assembly GCA_036873755.1 of Hanleya hanleyi. Taxonomy (NCBI): domain Eukaryota; kingdom Metazoa; phylum Mollusca; class Polyplacophora; order Lepidopleurida; family Hanleyidae; genus Hanleya; species Hanleya hanleyi. The sequence goes on from JAVTVY010023060.1 coordinate 26,029, forward strand.
CCTTATTTATCCAGAGTTTATCGAGCTCACTTTTGTCTCTGCGTAATGATAATACTGACAGACAGAAATAAGAAAATGAATGTTAACTTTGTCAACTTCTCAGCCGAGGGCTTGAGTGCAAGGGGGGGGGGAATAAATTGATGGCTAGTAACATGCATGGGAAGCAATACGAATGGTGAGAAAATTGCTCTTGACTTCAAGAAATACTGGTATAATGATTATGAACTGGAAAATATTGTTTTCTCAGGTCCACAAACCACATATTGGTTGAGATCGAAAGGCTTACTGTTTTATGATATGACCCGAATGTCTAATTTGATTTAGGCTTTCATACATGTACATGTAGCTGTAAATATATTTGCTTTCTCCTCGCGATCTTGAGGTTGCTATAATTCATCATGTAAAATTTCACCTAACCATATACAACAACAATTTTCCTCAACCATGTGACGATGAATGGCCCAATGGGGATGATGACCGTAATGAGGCTGGCCCCATGCATTTGGCATAGGAATCATATATCTGGAGAGAATGTTATTTGTCAATGATGATGCCACAATTTGTCGCTTCATGATGTCATGACTTGGCATACCCACTTTAAGTGTTATAACCCTAGACAGACCCAGAATGTCATATAGCATTGAAGTGAGCACCATTGTATTGAAGAGATGCTATGTGAGCAGCTGTACCACAGTGCAGCGAATCTGACCCGCGTTGCCCTCTGTTGTGACATAGACAAAGTTGCTTCCCTTGTTTAACCATTACCGTCAGTTGGATTGATATCTACTCTACTACACTCATAGGATCAATGACTTTCTTTGTGAATAAACCTATTCTAATATTCATATTCCATTTTGACCATTCTCCTTGAAGGCATCATCCCCGAGTGTTATACATAGATATAGACATTCATCATGGAGATGGCGTACAGGAAGCCTTCTACCTCACTGACAGGGTCATGACTGTATCCTTCCACAAATATGGGAACTACTTTTTCCCTGGTACAGGTGAGGTGTCATTAATTGTGGAGGGAGTAGAGAGGGGAGGGGTAGGGAAGAGGCTACTACAACAGACTTGATGATCATGAAAACATGGTTAATAAATATATGAGTCACATTTTCTTACTGTGCTCAAGCAAACCAGTTGTCCCTCTTTCTATATATTTGGAATCCAGTGCAGCCCGCATGGACGCTATTAGCTTTGGACTACATCGGCTTATAGCTGGCGAAGCCCTATGCAGTGCCTCAAACCAAAATATTATGACAGAGATTAAATTATGTAATTCAGTTTCTACTATAATCGGCTCTCATGGACAGTTGGGGTCAGAAATGCAATTCCAAGTGTGGTCTTGTGGTACAGATGTATCAGATTTGGAAAGGATCCATAAAATACCTCGATTTCTCAAATATTATTTGTGGGAAATGGAATATCAACTGTACAACCATTTCGAATTTACTTGGGATCGCAAATACTTCAGGAACTTCCCATACTCCCTGAAGACACTGTCTATGGCTGGAGGTGACTCAAATGCTACCTTGATTGGAAGCTTGTTCTATGGTACCAATATGCCAAATTTAGATATTGCCCAGAATACTTTAAAAAGTATGGTCAGGCTGGTCAAAAAGTTTGAACATATGCCTTAAAAATTATTATTGTACTGTAGTCCTTTGTCTGTTGATTTGTATTTCTCAAGTGCAATCTTCATTAAAGTAATTAATCTTGTGTATATTTCAGGTGACATGTATGAGTTTGGTGCAGAAAGTGGAAGGTACTATTCTGTCAATGTTCCCCTTAAAGAAGGAATCGATGACCAAAGTAAGTGAAATTCTGATATTTGTGTTGTAACAACTTCTTCGTTGTACATGTTGTAGCTGGTAACATTCCATTGTACATGTAGCTACTAACAGCATTTTCAAACTAAACACTGTTAACTACATCGGAATGCCACCAGCTCTTTACGAAGAAGTTTTTACGCATATTAAAATTTGCTTGGTTTATAAGGGAAGGTTTGGTAGTGTGCTGTCCAGCATAATAAAATAATATATGTTTTGGGCTCTTGACAGTGGCTCATTTGAACCCCCCACCCCCCTTGGTAATTCACCTGGATATGAGTCGGTATACCATTTGTTTTTCAACCTAATCCTTATATGTTACTCTGCCATTTCAGCTTACATGCAGGTCTTCAAGCCAGTCATTCAGTCAGTGATGGAGTTTTATCAGCCAAGTTGTATAGTCCTTCAGGTAAAGGCATCCAAACATATATTCTAGTCCTAAAGTACACAAGACCAAATATGATGGGAACAGGAGCAGGGGTAAGGAGGAAGGATGGGGGTGGAAGCTCATGGATGTCAAGGGAGGGAGCTGGGACAAGGGAAAACTGTCCTTCCCGTAACAGCCACCATTGGCATATCTATAAATTGATGCATTGTTAGTATGCTCTTACGTCAAACTCGTCAAAGTGTGATGAATGCTGGATTCATGTTAATCTAATAGTAATTAGAGCATTTCCACAAAGTGGATACTCTTATGTTTTCATGAGAAACGGCTCCGCCGGATCCGCCGCCGCCGCCGCCGCGACTTCAAACGTGAATATCTCTGAAACCGTTAAATATTTTCAGGTCAGACTTTGTGTGCTATCTCCTTAGGCCTGGGAAATTTGTCTGGTTGTGTTTTGATAGCCGCTGCTCACCACTAGGTGGCGTTGTAGTCCGAGCATAGGTGAACCTTTCTGTGACGATTTCGTCTGAACCGCTTGCCCGATTTCTTTGAAATTTTATTACAATGGTCTTGAAGGATAGGCAATGTGCTGAAAAGCGTATTATAATAGCTGGCGTAATTTTTAAGGCAAGTTTTTTGCGTCCCAAAAAAAAAAGTTTTTCGTGAAATAAAAATTTACCAATTCGCTTGAAGAAATATTTAAAAACTGTTCTATTCTAGGCTGCCAAGCATAAATATAGGATTGCTGACATGATAATTCCCTTTCGGTGGGAACCAAATTGCCATTCAAATGAAGAAGCTCAATTATCTGACTTAACACCAAAACCTTCTTAACCATTATCATGATTAATTTTTTTTCATTGAACCCTTATGTGCCTTCTCCCTAGGGCATTAAATTTCACCTGCTTGTTTTTCATTGTATTTGGTCATCACTAGGTGGCAATATAGACTTGAATTCAGGTAAATATGTATAACATGATATCTTCTAAACAACTTATTTGATTTCCATGAAATTTGGGTATAATGATCTTGCAAGACAGGCAAAGGACTGACAAGATTCTGGTGATGTTGGCGAAAACATGAAGGCACGTTTTTGCGTCTCAAAATTAGATTTTTTTCACAAAAATGGAAATTTACTTCTTTGAATCTGGAAAAAGTAATTCTAATTTGCCTAACATGAATATAACATTCCCAATGTTATAATTCACATCCCTTGTAAGCCACATGACCATTTTTTTTAATACGTGAAATTCTCAGGACTTAGTCCAATACCTACATTTCCAGGCCAGATCTGGGGATTTTGCTTCATCGTGTAGCTTTGTGATATTTGTTCATCATTGGGTAGCACTGCAGACAGTAGACTTATACAGCACAAGCTTATTATTGTGATCTTGTTAGACAGGCAAAGGATTTTAAAAAATTGACCTCCCATATGGATTTCGTGACCCATCAACATAATGCTTCATTTATATTTCATAATGCATTTTTTTTACAATTCATAATTTAATCAACATTATAGTTTAAAAATGGATTGAAAGGACATTGGTGCTGCTAGCACTGGCAATATATGTGGCAGTGGGGGTTTTTACAGCTAAATATAAATAAGTCTAGGTTAAATCAGACCCTGCTTACACACAAAAATGCTAAAATGTGGTCAGAGAAAACAATTTGCCATAAGTCTGGTGTGATACTGTATGAAGAATTGCAAGGATTTAAGACCTACACTTGCAGGCCTACACTATCAGCTAGGCCTGCACAGTGTATACCTGTACATGTATGTTGTGCATTAAAGTGGTTAATCTGAAGTGGTTGACTTATTGCATAATGCAATAACATAAAGAGACTAGTGCTTGTGTCAACAAAGTAAACAGAATCAGTGCCTCTTCTCTCCCCAATGGTGATAATAATAATCTGATCCTGTTTGAACAGTGGTATGGTTATCCCAATAACACTTGTTTAGTCTCAAGTGACTTTGAAGCCCTTGGCTTCCAGATGTCTGGATAAGCATTCTGGCCAATTTTCAATGAGTAAAATCATAAATTATCACTTCGTTAATGCTCATTTGTTTGTTGTTCATGTGAAGATCCCCAGAATTTGCTTCAAACTTGAGAGATGAAATGGCACATACATGTACCATTGCATTTTGACAGCATAGTTATACAACTGTTAACTATTTTTTAGACTGTAAAATTGGAAAGATTTTTGAAGTGGAACTTCTACATTCCTGCTATATGGCACATCTCACCTGGGAAATTTTTGTATATAATTTAAGTAAAATGGTTCTGGTGCATTTTGACAGAATATTTAGACTTCGAAGATAATATGGAATGATGCCTCAAATGGAACTGAATTGTCCATGTCATCTGTGTCTCTATCTGTCTGTCTGTTATCTTTCTGGTCATACCACATATGCAGATAGTGATGGATCAGAAGCCTTATGAAAATGACTTCACCTGTTTTATTAAGGTTAAATGTAACATTAGCAGTAATTTTTAAAGAAGTTAAGACAGGCTCTCCAAATTCATAATACATGTGCAATTGGTGACTGACTAGAAGCCTATCCAGTTGACTAAACCTATTTTTTCAAGGTTATATACTTTATATTATGATATAACATGAAATATAGCTTGGCTTTCTAAATTAATACCACATATGCAACTGATGATGGACCCCGGAGTGCATGAATATGTCTGACTTCAAAAACTGTATGTTAAGTCACATACTTTTAGCTGTCAACAAACACTTAAAATCTAACATTCTTATCATCAACATTGTGGTTGTTCGCGTGTGTTGCAACAGCCTCATGCTTCAACAGTAAATTAAACCATGACATATCGGCTGAACTGGTGAAACATCCACCATTTCCAAGCTCTGACATACCACGTCACTGTCAGAATATGGGTACCATGACACAGTGATAGATCACACAGCCAGTGAAGGTTCCCGATTTATGTTGAATGCCGTTGTTGCCTAAGTACTATTAGCAGCATTGCTTCAATGCATTTTGCTGAGAAGAACAGGACTTTCATAATGTGATGTTTAGCACTGTAATATCACTTGTCTTTATTGCACCATGTAAGCAACCTGTCTGTGTCTTGTGCGCTGTCCTCAGTGTTTTATTGGGTGGATGGAGGGTGTCTGGTTCCATGCTGCTTCAAACATTTCTTCTTTGAAGTAGCAGGAACACAACTGGGCTGGGTGGTGCTTAGTTGGTTCGTCGTGATATAGCTGAAATATTGTTGAAAGCGACGTTAAATTCTGTTCACTGACTCACTGTAAGCGACCTGTGTGTGTCTTGTGTGCTATCCTCAGAGTTTTATAGGGTGGATGGAGGTTATCTGTTTCCATGCTGCTTCAAAGATGTCGTCTTTAAAGTAACAGGAATGCAACTTCACTTGGCTGGGTGGTGCTTTGTTGGTTCGTCGCGATATAGCTGAAATATGGTTGAAAGCGACGTTAAATTCTATCCACTCACTATTAGCAGCATTTTACAACAACAACAGTTCGCTGACTTCCAGTTGTCTCATTTTTATTTGCTGGCATTGTTTCAGATAGAATACAACAGCTTATTTCATACAATCAGGAATGAAAAGAAAGGTTGAAATCTTAATGTTCCAACTTTCGTAGAGAAATAAAAGGGGCAATTTGAAATTTTATTTTTATTCTGATATTCAATTTTTCAATGTTGGCGGGTCCGTGAAACACAAAATTAAGTTTTGTACTGCCTCACACTGGGTTTCGCCCATTAGTAAAGAAATTCCTTCTCAGAGGCGCTACTGCCAAGGATGATTCCCGATTGCTCATCCTCCATGGGTATATGCCCCACCCTCTGTCCCATTCTTAAAAAAATTGCCACACCTATTATGTAGAGGGTGTGCCCATTTTAGGGAGATCTAAACCCTGTGAGTACCAATTTATGTGTTACACATGTATTCGGGGAAATGCTCTTCTCCCGTGTTTCACACGAGCTTTAATTTATCATGGAACTAACGTAAGCTGTTGTCATGGTAAAAAGTTTTCTGTGGAAGATAGTTCCCATGAATTAATCCTTCTATTTGCTACCACATCGGCATATATATCCATACCTACCAGGGAGAAATTGGTCTGAAAACTTGTGATTGTGTCACTGTTAATGTTATAGTTTACATTCTCTATGATATAATGACGTCACTGGGGGATTTTCCTCCCTCTGAAAATCCTAATTTTAAAACAGAAGTAAATGGAAAAAACTTTGGAAAAGGCTAGTTCAGCTCTGATTTTAACACATGATTTGAACGGATGTACTATCTTTTACTTTGCCAAGTTGTAGAAATTTATCTCAAGTATGAGAGAAGATTTTTAGGAAAAACCTGTTACGCTCCATTGAGGCCTAGGTTAAAAATCCCCCAGTTGCGCGGGTGGCGATCATGGCACTGTAATTGATAAAACAGCTGATCCTTTGTTTATAGTCACTGTTACTTCCGTTGTGTCTAAGAGAATCGATGCTATAGCCACTCTGAAGAAAGTTTGTATTTTTATCTTTCTTAAAACAACTGTGAACTACAAGAAGATTTTGTTAAAACGGATTGACCAGATTAATTAGTAATGTGTATTGTTTGTTTTCAGTGTGGTGCCGATTCTCTAGGCAGTGACCGGTTAGGTTGTTTTAACCTCAGTATAAAAGGTCACGGGTAAGTAATTGAGACTGGCCAATGGATCGAGATTTGTTTTGGTTGTATGGTAATCTCTGTAATAATTCACCTAGATATTATGGATTATAAAGGTGAAAATCTCACAAAATAAGCTTAAAATATACAAAAACTTTATTTAGCTACACAGATTGTTATATTAGGTAGTATTTTATCAAAGTAAGAATGGCCATTTATCCAGTGAATTTCTGTCAGCAAAGACTAGAATCTGAGATTTTCTATTTCAAGTATTAGGGAGATTACCATGTACTCAGTGGTAATAGTGTGTAAATATTTGGTAAAATGTGATGTTATATGAGTTAAGGTGGCTTGACAATATCCAAAATGATGATTTGCAATGCAGTCACGAAGGACAACACTTTGCATCACTGTGGTTTGAACATCATGGTTTCACAGTGTCATGCATGTGATACGATATCACAAATCTCATAGAAATATTGTCACCCCTTGTGTGATGTCAATCCAGCTATTCTTGAAAACAAAGTGAAATTCGTGAATTGACCGTCTTCCCGAGTCATAAAATCATATTGGAAAAAAAATTTTGGGATAGAACAATTTAGCTAATAATCTAGGTCATAATCTTGTGAATCATCCCAATAAAGGCCAATCCTTTCTATTGGTGTCACCATGTGCGCAATTGGCTTTATAATAGAAATGACAATTTGGTCCGGAGTTTCAGCCCCTCACAAAGCAATTTGTATACATGTACATGTATATGGAAATAATTTTTGAGAGAAAATAGTGAAACTTCGAAAAACTGTTTAATGGGTGACATTAATCCAAAGTGAAAATCATAGCCTCCCCCCCCCCCGAATTATATTTGATATTTGGGCTCTATATTAAATTGAGAACCTTTAAACTGAACATGAAGAAATTGACAGGGAGTTTAATCTAAAGTGGAGAGTCATAAGGAGGTTCCAGAGAATTTCAAAAATAAATGTCATTTTTATTATATTTTAACAAGTACTAGAATAGACCTTGAATATTCTAAATAAATGATAAAATTTAGGGGCCACCGGAATTATTTTAGCAAAATAGGGGATTTAATATGGTCTTCTGTATTAATTTAAATCTGCTCTGATATATTCTATTAGATATGAATTCTATGAAAATGCCTGTATTTTCATTGAAATTTCATATTTTTGAAGAAGTCAAAAAGTCATTTTCTCCAAAATGCCTCTATAGTTTTCTGGAAAAATGCTGAATTGGAAAATCTATAAAAAAAATAGGGTGTCACCAGGCTTGTCTTTAATGCCAATATGGAAAACCATGGTCATGAGGCCAACTTACCTTGATTTCTCTAAGTCAGTTTGCCAGCATTCCTTCATTGAGGCCGTATTGCCTCAAAATTTGGGAAACACATCCAATTCAAAATTGCTCTCACAACTGTTCTCTTTTGAATTATGCAAAGATTGGGTGACATCGATGGTAAATTTGTTGATCCATGCATTGAAAGACAAAGAGTTTCTGACTAAACTATGCATTATTTCAATGATCTACAGAGAATGTGTAAAGGTGGTGAAGGACTATAATCTACCCATGCTAGTCTTAGGGGGAGGAGGGTACACCAAGAGAAATGTCGCTCGCTGCTGGACATACGAGACATCCGTCTTGCTGGATTGTGAGGTCAGTAATGACCTTCCACTCAATGGTAAGATGTAGATTTCAAGAGTGGATACGAAGGTTTGAGATGCTATCATTTTACTAATACACATCCTTTCCTGATGGCAACTGACTCATTGGGCTAATACGCAAGTGTTTGTCAAATCTGCGAGAGCTGTTGATCACTCTCCCGCGGAGCACATTTGAAAGTCGTGGGGGGGGGGGCTGAACTCTATATCGGCCAAGTTAAATGTTGGACTGGTGCTATCTAAGATAGGACTTATAGGATTGAGGTCTCAAACAGTGAGGGGGCTGTAGCCCCGCTTCCCAGGAAAGTTTTTCAGTTTCAAATGCCCGATACAGCATCGTGACGGAGAAGCCTTCATTCTAAGATTGACAGGATAATAAAAGATAAGAGAGTAGATTTTCAACTCTTGTAGAAGTAGTTATGTTAGGAGGGGGGATATAGCACTCACTTTGTCCATCTGTCCGTATGGCCAAACTTGTGTGATGATTCTCGGCTATAATTTGATCTGTAACTTTGAAACTTAACTAGGTCCCAACTTTGAAACTTACATGGAAGATGATTATTACCATGCAGATGTGCAATCAGATTTTTCCCCTGTATCGATGATTTTGTTCAGTTGTGACCCTTTATCGATGACATAAATGTATGTTACATTGTTGTGTGGGCTGTATCTCCCTTCGCTTGCTTTTTCATGGACAACTTCGAAATTAACATGGGAGAGTCTTAGTACTGTGCAGATGTGCACAGTCAGATTTTTTACCCATTTCGATGATTTTCCACAGACTTCTGGCCATTTATCGATGACATCAATGTATGCTACATAGTTGTCTGGGCTCTATCTCCCTTCTTAATTGGCAAACAAGTTCAAAACTTACATGAAAGATGCTTAGTACCTTGCAGATGTGCAGTCATTTTTACCCATTTTGATGATTTTTCCCCGAGTTATGGCCCTTAAACATCAATATCAGTATATGCTTGTTTGGTCCAAATCTCGATTACTATTTGATAAACAACTTTAAAACTTACATGGAAGATGTTTGGTGTGTTGTAGATGTGCACTGTCAGGATTATGGCCCTCAACATCAATAAATGCTTGTCCGGTCCATATCATGGTCACTATTTCATGAACAACTCCCAAACTTTCATGGAAGAATACTTAGTACCTTGTAGATTTGCACTATCAGTTGCTTTACCCCTTTGGATGGTCTTCCACATGGCCCTCTATCGATGATATCAATGTATGCTAGTACTTTCTTGTTCCAAGATGTATCTCTCTTATTAATTGGTGAAGAAGTTTGAAATTATCGTAGCAGATGCTTAATATCATGTAGGTGTGTACTGTCAGCTGTGTTACCCATTTCGACGATTTCTCCAGAGTTACAGCCCTTTATCATCAACATCGGTATATGCTGTAAAGTGTAACATTCTTGTCCAGACTCTTAACTTCCTGGCGAAGAAGTTTGATACTTCACCAGGGGAATGATTACCATTATGTAACTCTGAACTGTAGTTTTCACCCCTCAGCCCTGGTCAGGAGGGGGAGAGATACATCCAAGCAATCTCTGATTGCTTCTGTACTACATTCCTTTATCTAAAAAGAGAACATGCCTGGAGTATTATATCTGAGGAATACCCATACAAAATAATTTGAATACAATGGTTTCCCTCCCATCTTCAGTTTTACGAATTTTCATCTAGCAATTTGTCGTGTTTCAGAGTACTTGGAGTATTTTGCCCCAGATTTCAACCTTCACCCAGACATCTCCACAAAACGAGAGAATCTCAACACAAAACAGGTATGATGTGTATGATTGGCATATTTAAACATGTTAAACTGTGAACTTTTTTTGTGTAGGTATACTCTTTTCATGCTTGTGTTATCTGACAGTTAAACTGAAGGAAAATTTTTCGGAACATCTGTATGGTCAACAACTGTGTTTTGACCTTCTGTTGAAATGGGTACATGTAAATTTTTTCCAGAAAATAAATTACATATTCAATTGAAACTTGGATTGGATATTTTCAATGATGTTAGGCTTTGATCAGATTTCTCTTTGTATTCATTAAAGGTGAATGGATTTACAAATTCAATATATTCTTGTAGCTAATTAGCAGATAACAATGAAAGTCTTGTGCAAAACCCCTAAAGTTGTTATTTTCATGACCTCCATAGAAGACTCGGGTTCTACAGGTTATATCACATTTGTATTGCTTGCTGGAGCATGGCTTTTGTAATTTATCACCACTTGAAACAAACTTATCAAGGAAAATTCAGCTTCATTAATATTACCAAACCTGATTTATGTATCTATATTCAAGTAAATTAACAGCAATTGCTGAGGAAGATGCCGTGAAAATATGACCTTTGATAAGTGCATGCACCTGATAAATGCACACGGGTTTGCTGCGCTCACTTGCTTCTATAAGATCTTTTGGCTGACTCACCCTCTATAAATACTCCTCCCAACAAGTACAGAGATCGGTATACACATTTTTCTTTTCGTTTATACAATGAAACCTGTGTAAACTGACCATGCTTGGGGCCAGATTATCATGTCAGTTTCAACAGTGCTGGTTTATGAAGGTTCAAAATACCATAAATTTAAGTATTGGAACCCAAGATAATGTTGGTATTTTGTTGGTCAGTTGTTCCAGGTATCGGTATGCACAGGTCACTCTATTATGGTGTTGTTGTTGTAGTACTTGGACAGTATCCGACAGACACTACACGAAAATTTGAAGAACCTGAACCATGCCCCCAGCGTACAGATGCAGGACATACCACCAGACCTATTGAGTGTGGACAACACCGAGGAGCACGACCCCGACATTCGTAACCACCAGAATGAGGTTGACAGGAGGTGAGAGCATAATCTGCCTAGTGGCCATTCAAGTATTACGTATGCAAAAAATTCAGAATTTCTTACCCCTCACCTCATGGTCGCCTCGTGTACAAACTTTTCAAAGGTGAAAATGTGAATAGCATTGTGAAAACAATATCCCAATAATAGGGACTGGATATTTGACAAAATGCTTCCCTATGAAGGCCTCTCGGTCAAGTTCATGCCGTACTGACCTTGACCTATTTTCAAACGTCACAGGTGAAAATGTGAATAGTGGTCTTATTTGCCTGTGGACACAATATTTAAGAGACAGCTTGACCTAGAATCTTAATCTTTGGCACAATGCTGTCTTGTAAGGGCCTCTAGGTCTAGTTCACTCCAGAGTGACCTTGACCTATTTTAAAAGGTCACAGCGGTCAAAATGTTGGAGGAAGCTAGATTGTTCAGTCCAGTCTGTCTGTATGTTGGTGCAAGTCCGGATTTGCAGTTGCTTTCAATGCTAGAATTCTGAAACTTAAGCATGATATACTCTGTATCTAGTAGATGTGCACTGGCATACTTCTATCTCCATATGTTGATTTTCACCGCCATCATTGGGAAAACTTGTGCAGCTGTATGTTGGTTGCTTTTCTTGTCTAAGCATTCTGAAAGTTTAGCACAAGAGACCCAACAGATGTCACATGTGTACTTGTGGGTGTTTAGCTCTGTGTATGTCTGTTTCATCTCTCTCAGTCAGGTCTGTTTAACCTAGGTGTGAGTGAATGTCTTGGGGTTTAACATCGCGTTCAGCAATGTTTTGGCCATGTAACGACGATATAACAAACTATGATATGATCAGCTGGACATGTACGACTATCCATGTACAGCCATCATGTTGAGGAAATTATTCTTCCCCTCCTGGTCTGACCTGGTCCAGACCATTGTCTCATTATGCACCCGGCTGAATTTAAGCAATTTGATATTGGTAAATTTGATAAATGTCTGATTTGATGCACAGAAATTAGTTCAATTTCTTCTGAATGTTGTTACGCTATTGATATATTGTACATTTGTTTGAATTTGTTCTTAAAATTGCGTCTTGTTTCCCCTACAGAGTTGAGCCTGCGAACGAGTTTTATGATGGGGATAAAGATAACGACAGAGACGACTCATTATTGGACGTTTAGCCAACGTTGTCATCATCGCATTAATCATGGAAAACTTTTGTAATGGAAGAATGGGATGAGAGGACACATGGTTTACATTATTTATAGCCTTTTTCTGCCATTTGTAACATCCCGTATATGCTGTTTGTAACATTTCACCATTGTAATATTGCCCCATTTGTAACATTTCAACATAACATTTCGCCATTTGTATAAACATTTCATTATTTGTTAAATTTCATCCCAGTTGGTAAAATAGTGTCATTCACAGCATTTTAGCGTCATTTGTAACAAATCATCATCATTTGTAACAGGTCATATATGGCTAAAGTTCATCATTTGAAATTTGGCATCGTACACAAGCATTGAAATCATCAAGTGTGATGTAGGTACAGTGTATGAGAATCATATTAGAGAAAGTGTGAAACCAGATGAAAGAAAGGTATCTTAGGAAATGAAAGAAAGCTTTGTAAGACAATTTCATCGTATCTGGACATATAGCATATTTAATATCTGTATAAATTCAGTCAGAATAATAAATTATTTATTTCCTCTGTCATGATTATCCTCTAATAATTCAATCACCCCCAATTTCTGGATAAAATTCAATCAGTCATTCTAAAGTATTTGATCACCCTCTAAAATCATTAAAATAACGAAGAAATCGTGGATTATCTGAATGATTTTGGACCATTTTGACAACTCCCTGTTCTAATCAATTTGATCACACTCTAAAATCATTAAAATAACGAAGAAATCATGGATTATCTGAATGATTTTGGACCATTTTGACAACTCCCTGTTCTAATCAATTTGATCACTCTAAAATCATTAAAATAACGAAGAAATCATGGATTATCTGAATGATTTTGGACCATTTTGGACCAATCAATTTGATCACACTCTAAAATCATTAAAATAACGAAGAAATCATGGATTATCTGAATGATTTTGGATCATTTTGACAACTTCCTGTTCTAATCAATTTGATCACTCTAAAATCATTAAAATAACGAAGAAATCATGGATTATCTGAATGATTTTGGACCATTTTGACAACTCCCTGTTTGTAGTAAGAATAGGTTTTCTCACATATCACGACGATTAACGAACATTAGGTCAGTGTAGCAGGGGAGACAATTGCTTTAATATTACAAGAGTTGTCTCCTCTCTCTCTCTCTCTCCCCTTGGTAGAGGGTGCTGATTGCCCTCTAGCCAATGAGAGTAACTCGCGGGCTTCCAAGAGAAGCTAGAGAAGAAACTACCTGGGGACTGACAAGACCTACTGACGACTTCTCTCACAGTTTTAACCTGCAGGTAGGCCTGTCTTCTATACTGGCTAGTATCTAGGTAGCTGAAGTTACTACAATTGGTGTCAGAAGTTAAAGTATTAAGCGTAGATTTGCGGTTATTATTAGGCAAATTTACGTCTTGATGGCGGTCTGAATGCAGTGTCCAGATGGGCGGCCATTTTGAGGTTTTGAAAATTGGGGTGTGAAAATCTTCATTTCCGAGTCCTGACAAACTTGTTGGCTTTCAGTTACGATTGGGTCGATATAAACTGGAAGTGTGTTACTTTATGAAAGGGGTTTTGTGAAAATTTGAGCTTCCAGCGAAGTTCTGGAATATTTTTTTTTTCTCGTCGTCATGGTCACGTTTTTTCGCGATGGCGGATTTTCCAAATGAAATTGATTTGGCTTTCATTGGTTGTGAACTAAAGATTATACAGCAATAGTTCTGAAGCTCTGTGCAATATATGGAGTAGTTTGACAATGATTGTTTCGTGAATTTAGCCAAAAACAATCTGTGTGTTGTGACGAAAATTGGACCCTTGATAGTCTTCTCTTTCGTCAGATCGACTTGATTTGCCATATTTGTCTGGGTATAATTTATCGCGAGTGAAGCGGGGTTATTTTGAACTACCCCAGGTTACAATTTGGTTTGAGTTCGCGTTCCTTTTGAAAATTTTGCGAGTTTACTGACACGTTGTTGTTGTTATTTGGAACAACAACAACAACGACAGTAACTTGAAGGGTTACATTCGGGAATAAAAAGGAATAGGATTGTAATTGTTTAGGTTGGTTAGATGGCCAGTGTAGCGGGCAGACTTGCCTGCTGGTTGCCTTCAATATTGCACCTTAGATTTAGCTAGAATTTTGTGTGATTTGGTGAATTTTGAAGTATTTTTTTTTTTTCTGAGATAGTATTTGGTAGGGAAAATTAGGAGTAGAAGTTGGGATAAAGGTTTTGAAGGTGCAATATTTGAATGGTTTATATGTTAATGTTTGTGTTGTCATGTATGTGTACCGGTACTGTTTGTGTGTCCATATGTGTATTTTTGTGTTTTGTTCATAGTCCTGTTCCGTGATAATTATATTTTGTATGTGCTTGGTTGGGTTGGTAATGTTGGGGTTTTTGTAGAAGATTTGGAGCATGTGATGAAGTTTTAATGACTGAATGCGGTCAGATTAGTCATTTCCTTTCGGTTCGGTGATTGAGTTTGGGGTACAGGGTCATGTACTGCATGACCTTGTGATGTACGTGGATTCATCAGTTGTGCTGTTGACAAATTGTGGTTATTCTTGCTGTGCCACGGTTGTCTTATCGAGACTTGTTTGTGGGAGTCTATCGCACTGTCAATTTCTGTTGACCACTTTTCACTGGTGTGGTCGACTTACAATGTATAGCAATAGTTTGGCTTTGTATTATCGGTCAAACTACATTGACTTTTCCGGTGGTCAGTTTTTGTGAATTTGATTGGGACATTCACTGAAAATCTATGGCCTAAAGGCTAGAGTTCAATTTAGTAATTTTTGGAATTCGCCCAATTTCGTCGTCAAGTTCACCTGGCTATTTCCTGGGAGCTATTGCGCGAGGGATTAGCTGGTGCTTACATTGAATGTGGGGGATTTTCTCTCGTTTGATTGAAATTCTTGCTAGCCATGGCATAGAACATTCAAATTAATGTTTCAATAGATTTACTTGTTTGGTATTCAATACAACACAACCTCTGGTTGTATTTTGAGATTTGAGTGTTGACATATCAACACTGCACTCAATTTGATTGTGGTCTGGTGGTGTTAAGTGACACCATCTGATTTTGATTGAGAGTTTGGTGTTTACTCAAACACTCGTCCTTGGGTTTACTTTGAAAAAAAAAAAATAAAAAATAAAAATTTGTTCTGTTGAGTGTTGACATATCGGCGCTACACTCAATTACATAGTGGTCTGGTGGTGTCAAGTGACACCATCTGATTTTGGTTGAGTGATTGGTGTTTATTAAAACACACACTCTTACATTTAGTTGAAAAAAAAAAAAATAAATAAAAAATAAAAACAATTGGTGTGGCATCAACATTGCACCCGATTAGAGTGTAATCGGGTATTGTTGGGCAACACCAGTTGATTTTGGGAACATTTGAAAGACATTTTGAATAGATAAGCAGCCATAATTTAGTTGATTGCAAAATTCCAACTTGGTGAATTTTGATCCTATTTATTTTGGGAAATAGACTATGATTGTTGATAACTCCGTCTCATTTGGTATTGATTGACACCATTTGATGATTGTTTGGTATTCAACACACATTCTATTGAGCCCTTAGGCACTAACTGGGCCACTAGAGACAGCGATTATTTTGTATTTTATTTGGCTTGGTTTGTTTCTAGTTTTTGGACTCCACAGGGAAGTTGCAACAACGCGTTGACTGTGGTAACGCGTGATGCACTTGTTTTGAAGGGTCTTGTTCTTTTTCATTTTTCCTGATGGGTTTGAGTTGAATAAGCACACTTGAACGCATTGACTGCGGTAACGTGTGTGCATTCAGTTTCATTTTTTCTAGTGAGTTTCTGGAGTGGAAACTCACTGAGTGTGAGTAGTTGATACAACTACTTATTTCTGTTTTATACAGAAAACAGAATTTATTGTGCATCACAGCCATTGCTGTCAAGTTGGTTGACCGGCAAATTTTGAGCTGTGCATTTTATTTTTCCTGCAGTTTGATTGGAATTTATTGTAGCTAGATTTGTACCATTGGAGGCGAGTCTGGTTAATAGTATTTTGACCAATCAAGTAAGGCAGATAAATTTATTTCATGGCAGCCATTTTGGAAGTGAGTATTGCGGTTTATTGAATATTTTCATTTGCATTTTTGTGGAGTCCCACAATTCACACCATGACAGAACTGGTACCAGTAGACGTATCAATGGCACATAATATTGAACAATTCCAGAAGAATCCTTTGATGGAGAATTCTCTTATTAGTGGGGTAGATGTTTCCATTTGCCCTGAGTATGTTTCAGATTTAATTGAAAAACATGTAGGCGAATTGCGAACTGAGATGGAAAATCACATTCAAAATTTAAGGGGGGAAAGGGAATCTGTTGTTCAGAGTCTCTCTCAGACCTTGACAGAATGTGTTATCAAAATCGATCAGCTGGTATCTAACCAGGAGGGGATCTCTGAGAGCTTGAGAGAATGTGTACAGAATGTTTGTAAATTGGAGAGCTGGGTGGGAACGGAATTGATAGGGATGGATTCTCACTTGAGGGGGATGGATGATAAATTAGGGGCAGGGTTTACCAACATGGGGGACCAGGTTGGAATGCTGGTGACCATGATGCGTGGCCAGACGTCTACTCCAATGGTTAGAGGGGTGGGGGCTGATGCTAGTTCAGTGCAGACTGGTGATGTTAGGCTGTCAATGGGCAACGTTGAGCAGGAAAATTTGTCTGTGGTCAATGTTGCGCAAATGCCGGGGTTGGGGGGTGGGGAATGCAATGCTGGTGAGGGTGCCCAGCATGCACATTATATGGATGCAGGAGTGGTGGATGCTTGTGAGGGGTCAGGGCATCATCAGAGGGTGGAGCACCCTTCTGTGCCCATCTCTGACCCTTTCGTCCCTTCACATAGTAAGGTTGGGGAGGAGCACAAAGGTAGCCATTCCTCTCCATCCATTGATCATTCTGACATTGCTCATGGTCAGGAGGACAAGGGAGATAATTTAATAGGGTCAAATGTTCCGCAGCCTATCCGGCAACATAAAGCGAGTTCGAGATCACGTCGACTTCTCCGTGGTCCTCGAACAGTACGCTGGCGTAGCCGTAGCCCTTTAACATCACGTGGCCGTAGCCCCTCGGCATCACCTTTCACACGTAGTAGCAGCCGTTCACTTCCGAAAACATTAGTTTTTTCCGGCGATGCCAAAGGTTGGTCGCCGTTTAAAATTAAATTTGAATTAGAAGCTCAAGATCGGAAGTGGAGCAAGGCAAAATCTCTAAAGCGTTTGACTGAGTGCATGCATGGCAAGGCCATCGAGTATTACTCTTTCTTACCGAAAGCAGTTTGTAATTCTTTTGATGAGCTTCTTGAAGCCTTAGACAAACGGTATGGTGATCTCGAGCCTCCTCAAGCAATCCGACATCGGTTGCAGTTGGAGGAGCGGGGGGCCGATGACACTTTGGCTGATTTTGCTTATAGGTGTGTTGAGTTAGCTGTGAAGGGGTATCCGGGGGCTCCACGTGAGTTAGTCGAATCGATAGCTGTGGAGCAATTTTTCAAAGGTTGTCATGAACCACAGGCTATAGTTTTGTTTGCCATGGAGAAAGACCCCAGAACTATTCAGGATGCGTTGACATGTGTCAACGCCTCACTGTATAATCATCAAGCTTTGAATGTAGCAGAGGTCCGTCTAGTTTCCACAGAACTCGAGCCTGTGGGAGGGGATTTTTTACGGGAGGGTCGGGGTGAGTCTCCATTGAGACTTGTTACTCCTCCCAAGCTACCGGTAGCCTGTGAAGCCCCTATTAACAGAGTTACCTGTTACTCTTGTGGGAAAAATGGGCATAAGAGCTTCCGATGTCCCCAAGTACGATGCCATCTTTGTCGCCGATTAGGGCACATAAGTCGAAGTTGCCCCGTTCGCACTAATCTTGACGGGTTGGTTACCACAGGAGGACCTGCCTTGTCAGATTGTGCTGGGTCGACTGCTGCCGTTCGAGGCGTTGCCGTGTCTGGGGCTCGGAAGGGGGCAATGGTAGTTCCGGTCAGGGTCGGGTCCGTTCCAGTGAATGCGAAAGTGGATACTGCTTCTCAGGTAACAGTGATGAGTCCAGAATTATTTGGAAAGTTAGGGCTTATGGGACTGTCATCCACTCCCATTAAGCTAACTGGTGCATTTCAGGGTACGGCCAGTATGGGAATGTTGGTTCGACAGGTTCCCCTTTCCATTGCAGGGTTTAACTGTTTTGGAGACATGGTTGTAGCCCCGGTGGTTCAGGATTTGTTACTGGGCTCGGACTTTCTGTCCGCTTATGGCTGTGTCGTTGACTTTAGGAAGAAGGCCCTGGTTATTGGGAACATGGGGGTTCCTGCAGTAAAATGTTGATGCATGATGACCGGTTTGGACAATGCTTCAGTTTAGTTCTCTTTTAGCATTGGCAATGTTAGGGGGCAATGCAGATTGACAGTGGGCATTGGCATGTGGTGCCATCTAGCACACTGGTTTGAGTTGATTTTGATGTTGATGTCTTTGTATTTTGATGTAGGTGATGTGGCATTTTGGTTTGATGTTGTGTCGGTTGTTCTTTTTGGGGGGAAAGATAAAAAAAATGATAAAATGTCTGACAAGAAATCTGTGATATGTGTGGATGTTGAATAGTGATGTGGGGTGTTGGATAATGGTGTGTTGGTTGATTTGTGATGTGTGGACCTATATTTTAGAATGATCATTTTTGGTAGATTGAGTGTTCAGTAGAGTGTGGTGTGTGTACCTATTTTAGAATGGTGTGTTGGGAGGACGTGATATGTGTTGGAAAAATGTGCAATGTGTGTTGCAGTGGAGATATGTTTAACTTTTAGGGGGTTAGGAGAATGGTTTGAGTGAAAGTGTAGTGGATGGGGTTGTGGAATGGCGGGTTGGGTAATTTATCTGTGGGTTAACAACCCTCACGGTTGGCCACATCATTCGGCAGTGGTTAAATGGAAGTTACTTGGATGCTAAATGAGTTTTTGCCGAGGTGTGTGCGAATTGTGATGGATGAATTAACAAGGGGAGAGAATGACGGGGCAATCCATGTTGGAGACACAGGGCCAAGGGAGTTTGTGGCCACAACTCTGCTTGTGTCTTCTCTATGGAAGCCCCAGTGAGTTATGCACCGGTGTTTGTCATCCCGGTTTAAATTTATTGAATCAGGGTCTGAAATAAAAGTCAGACATCGGACAAGCCTTGACCTTGTTTGGTTGAATGCTCACTGTGGAGCATTATGTCTGATCAAATTCGGGGATCATTTTGGATATGTTTATTCAGACCCTGGCTAATTGATCATTGGCAATGCGGTAACATCAGCAACGCAGTGCACTTCTGTTCAATGGATTCCGATATTCCTTCTGGTCCTGCAGATTCATCCACATGTTGAGTTGACGTGTTAGCGGCACCTTGTGCACGGGTGTTTCACATGCGTTGATTCTTCATGTGTGTGTCTCTGTTGATGCATACAGAGGATACTGGTTTCCTGAAGCCTTGAGCTATATGAGTAGTCCCACAATGTATGGAGGACTGACAGGCAGTTACTGTTGTTTTAGTCAGACTATGTTCGTTAGCCAGTCACTCAACTATTGAGAGACTGAGTGTCTTGCAGTTATTGCCTAAGTCAGACTATTCTTGATGGGATATCTGATATAGCCAGTCCCTCTAGTTAGGGAAGTCTGGCAGTTATTCCTTGATCAGCCTGATTATACATGTAGCCAGTCTTTCAATTTAATAGGGACTGATAGGTTTTCAAACTGAGCAAGCTCTCATTGAGTGCTGACAGTCTAAAAGTTATTGTCGTTAGTCAAAACTTGATAGACTGTCTGATATAGTCAGTTAGTCAAAACTTGATAGACTGTCTGATATAGTCAGTCCCTCAATGTAGGAGAGTCTGGCAATTATTTCATTAGTCAGTCTGTTTCTTGACAGGCTGTATAGTGTAGCCAGTCTCTCAGTTTAAGAGGGGCTGACATTATAAAATTGAGTGAGCCCTTAATTTATGAGGGGAAGGGGGGGGTTGGGGGAAAAGGTAGATTCCATAGTGAGTCGGACTGGTACTTAAAGTGGGCCAGTTCGCTCCAGCTCCTTTGGGTCTTCTTTGGGAAATTAGAGGTCTGTTGAAAAATCGACCTGAGGGTTGGGGTTAGAGATCAGCTTCCATGATCTGGGGTTGGGTATTTTATTGTCGGACTAATATTAGGTAGCTTGTTATTAGGTAATGTCCGGTTTTTAGCCCAGTTCAAAGTAGGGGAAGCTTTAGGTACAGTTCCGTACTTTTATGGTATGTTTTTTATCCTTGCGAATACTTTGCTGGAGTTTTAGACTGCAGTCGCTGGTACGCCCTTCCTTAAAAAAAAAGAAAAGGGGGAAGAGTGTAGTAAGAATAGGTTTTCTCACATATCACGACGATTAACGAACATTAGGTCAGTGTAGCAGGGGAGACAATTGCTTTAATATTACAAGAGTTGTCTCCTCTCTCTCTCTCTCTCCCCTTGGTAGAGGGCGCTGATTGCCCTCTAGCCAATGAGAGTAACTCGCGGGCTTCCAAGAGAAGCTAGAGAAGAAACTACCTGGGGACTGACAAGACCTACTGACGACTTCTCTCACAGTTTTAACCTGCAGGTAGGCCTGTCTTCTATACTGGCTAGTATCTAGGTAGCTGAAGTTACTACACCTCATAGCCAGCCTATGGGTCTATATGGGCTATATGGTACTTTTCCAAAAATTTCACCGTTGCGCTCCGAGACCCTTCCCATCGTGTTCTAAATGACGAGACGTGAAAAACAAGACCAAACAACCCATATCACAATGAACGTGTGTACATTTTCCAGGTTGAACCTATACCCCCCATGGCCAGCCTATATGCCTATATACAGACCTCGGTGAGCTTTTTCGAAAAATTTCACCGCTTCGCTCCGGGACCCCTCCCATTGTATTTTTCTCGGCGAGACGAGAAAAACAAGACCCCACAACCCATATCACAATGAACGTGTGTGAATTTTCCAGGTTGAACCTATACCCCCATATAACCAGTATGGGACTATATACAGACCTCGGTGACTTCTTCCAAAAATTTCACCGTTGCGCTCCGAGACCCTTCCCATCGTGTTCTAAATGACGAGACGTGAAAAACAAGACCAAACAACCCATATCACAATGAACGTGTGTACATTTTCCAGGTTGAACCTATACCCCCCATAGCCAGCCTATAGGCCTATATACAGACCTCGGTGACTTTTCCCAAAAAATTCACCGCTTCGCTCCGGGACCCTTCCCATTGTCATTTTCTTGGCGAGACGAGAAAAACGCGACCCCACAAGCCATAGTAAAGCCCACGAAAAAAATTGACCATCCCCATACCCCATACAGGCATTTTCCCTTATATTGTATAATACAGACCCCTATTGTAGGGGTAAAGTCCGTGTTCCGCTTTTTTATAGTTTCGGGAAAAAATCCTAATTTTACATGCACCCACCCATGACTGGATGCCCCTTCACGAATGCTTCACTTTGATACCTCACTCGACCCAATCGGACCATGCAGCGTATTTGAAGTCTGGAGACTACTTTTTCTCCGCGGAAGCTTTTTCCCGCGGCCGCATCACCACCAGACCGCATCACCGCGGAGGAATACACACGCAGCTGGTGGCGCCCCCTGGCGCCCCAGGCGCCCCAGAGGTGAAAGGCGATGGGGCGTCCCCTATACCTTTAACCTGGAAACAGCGCCCCCTGGTGGATGCAAGAGTTATCTCCCCCGGCAAAATGGGCCTCGAAATCAACTCTCCCTACTACTCAAGTTGATATTTGGATACGACCCCCAAATGATGTCATACCATTGAGAAACAAGAAACACATTCTGATTTTAAATGATACTGGCCTTTTTACTGAATAGCATATAATAAATTTCAGATAGAAAGGGATATTAGTAAGGAAAATATGACAGTTCAATCACACACAGCCCCGTTTTCGAGAGGGGGTATATTTTTTTGTTAAAATAACATGTGACTGTTACTCCTTAATTACACCATACGTGGATGGAATAATGCCACGACCTTAACTATTGAAAACACCGATAAATAGTGCTGAGAGTAATTCTAATATCATGATGGTTAGATAAATTGCTTCAGTGATAACAGATTTAGACCCCATTTTGGGGAAGGGACTGTTTTTTCAGTTGTCATTTGATCATGCATGGTCCCCACATGACGTCATTCGGTTGGATCACCAAAAAAAATAAATCATGGAACTGTTTGACTCTTTCACTGAGTAATACGTGGTAGAAATAAGACAGATTGGGTCATTAATAAGAGTGATCGGGTTATTCAGACTCATCTACCCCTTTTTCGGTTGAATAAAACTAATAGCTGTAGGGGTTAGATTAGCAGCTATAAAATCAACCCGCACCACAATGGAGTTCTATATCCGCCCTCGCCGATACCTCCATGCAATAGTCATAGAAAGTCATGGTAAAGGGTAAATTTTCTTGCGGGTGGAATGAAAAATTTCCTTAGGCCTTTTCCAACTTGGTTCCCAGACTAAATGATTAGTGTAGAAGCGGTTTTAGCCGGTTCGTCGAGATCAGTACTTGAGTCGACCTAGCTGATTAACTAATCCCGGAGCATATTTACTAAATAATCGAAACTTAGAAACTGAGGAAATCATACGTGACATTGAATATAATTATATTAGCCAAGGATATGACACGGACTATGTATTTAGATAATAAGTCGACTTCATTTATTCAAACCGTTACTTATCTTTGTCTCATTTGATTATAGATGGTATAAGAGGTCACGCAGGGATCAGTCACTTTATAGTTCAGGTACGCAAATTTAGCCTAGACAAAGTAGATCGTTGAACACAATCAGGAAATTCACGCTTTGATTCCCAGAAGGATTGAAACAATCTGACAATTGTTTTCCTACTTTTAAAGACAGTTACCATGAAAACGGATATAGACATTGATAAGATTCTTATATCGTTAAGACCTTGGGGGAAATGGCAAGTTCAACAAATCACATGGCAAATGATGCTCTGTTTTCCAGCAGCATTTCAATTATTGGCGACCATTTTACTTGGTAAGTTGATTAACATGCCCGCGACATTCGCGTATAGTCGCATTTCGAACCGCATCTGTTCTGTACTTGCAATTCGTTGTGTTGTAAGCGAGTCTCTGTCAATCTAGCAAATACTTTACACAGAATGTAAGATATTTCCGCTACAATGAGGAGAGGCTATATATTTCTTTAGGTTTTCGTATATTTCTGCGAGACTATAAGAAATGATTTGTTTAAGAATAGAAATAATGTTTGATAGGCGTGCTCAATGGTTATTTTACGCAAGGAAAGTTTGGGAAAGTATATATTTTAAGACAAGGGCGAAGCCCGCGCGCCCTATTTATAAACTTTTCCAAACTAACCGTGCGTAAAATAACCATTGAGCACGCTTATGAAAACTTTATTTTTATTCTATTGCACTATTCAAATTGATTCTCAACAAAGATTATAATGAATGATTGAAAAAATATGGTAAATTTTGACATCCATTTTTCTCCTTTGTTGAAAAAAACTGATCCACTGATATTGGCATGATGCTCTCGTCTCGGTTGGCATCGTGCCAATATCAGTGAACGAGTGTATGTGGTTTCTCAAATGGGAAGTGATTCTGTCAGCTGAGTCAGTAATTGTGCCCCCATGTTGGCTGACCGTATCTGTTCTCTTATGAATATGACTATATGCAGGCGCTTTCAAAAACCGATCCATTCAAAGCCCGTTCCTTCTCATTCACCAAACGCTATATAGACGATCTTCTCGCTGTGGATAATCACTATATAAATGACTCAGTGAAGGATATATATCCACCTTCACTGGATTTGAAGGAAGCTACAGATAGCCCTTCAGGCACATAATATTTAGATCTATATCTCTATAAAAATGAAGCTGGCATTCTCTCTCGTCGACTTTATGACAAAAGAGATGATTACAATTTCGACATCGTAAACTATCCCTTTCTGGACAGTAATATTCCAGTGGGACCTGCATATGGCGTATACATATCACGCCTAGTAGCATTTGCTAGATCCTGTATTAAATGTGACGATTTTAATCAACGTCACAAAACATTGTTGCAGAAACTTATAAAACAGGGCTACACCACCAAGCGCCTCCACTCAAAGTTTCTCAAATTTGGCGATGCATATCGCATGCTGATAGCAAAATACGAGCGTAGCGTGCAAGATCTATGGCGTTACGTTTCGTAACTTGTGTCTAATTCCGCTTAACCCGAGGCTAGGGGCCGTATGAACCCATGTACTTCAAGATGCTCATCATGCTCATATGAACAGTCACAATGAAAGCGTGGCTGAGATACATCAATCTCTAGATGACGACTTTATAACGATTATTATGAATTAAGAATCCTGATCAGCGATACGGATTTATAAATGATATTTCTTATGTTACCCAACTCCTTGATATTATACTTTTTGCAGATGACACAAGTGTTACCCTGTCTGATAGCGATCCAAAACTACTAGTGGATATGATTGTTGAGGAATTGGAAAAATTACAAACTTGGTTCTCTTGTAACAAATTGTCACTAAATGTTTTGAAATCAAAATTTATGTTTATTATGCCATCTAGACGCCGTGCATGCAATTTCAAACCTAAAATATCTATATGTGGTACTGAACTCGAGCAAGTCTCCCATTTCAAATTTTTAGGGGTGCATTTTAATGATCGTCTCAATTGGACAACACACATTGACGAAATACGAAAAAGGATTTCAAGAAATATTGGCGTTATCAATCATATCAAATCTACTCTGAACAAAAAATCGCTCTATATACTATACTATTCCCTAATCTATCCATATCTATCATATTGCAACATTCTATGGGGGAATACGTATCCAACTCATATCGAGCCCTTGAAACGATTACAAAAAAAGATTGTTCGTATAATCATGTCAGCCGACAAGCTAGCTCATACAGATCTACTCTTTAAAGAGTTGAATATTTTGCCAGTTGCCAGTTTAAACGTTCATTTAATTTCGTTGCTCGTGCACAAGTTTTCATTTCATAATCACTTGTTACCCATTTCACTTCGAGATTGCTTCATCAAGATATCAGCTATCCATTCCTATCCAACTCGACAGTCTACCATAAATATCTATCGTCCATTTTACTCATCGGATCTTTCATACTATTCGGTTAAGATAAAGGGGCCTCGGTTGTGGAACAGTTTGCCCCCTAAGTTAAAATCTACTCCATCCTTGTCACTGTTTAAATCGCAATCGCAATCTTATTTTAACAATATTTAAGTCCCTAGTGTATTACATTATAATACCACACATAGTTTCATTTGATTATGGTAGATTTTCTGTGGACCACAAGGTTCTTGTTTTATTTATACAAATGGTATCAGCTGCCTGTCATTCCTACATGCATATTTATATTCATCAAAATCATGTATGCTTAATATTAATTTAATTAATTTGGGATAGAACAAGCCCTTCGGGGTTTTATTCCTACAAATGCTTTATACTGATTTATACACAATGTTGCATCTGGTGAATAAAGTACTGATACTGATACTGATTTTATATTTTTTGAACATCATGATGTCTTGTCAGCATCACTGAAAACTGTTAACCGCTTCTCTCTTGCAGGAAACTAGCCTACGTTTATGTATACTATGAATGTCTTTTTGGATTTGGTGCTAATACTGTTATATGGAATATGGAATAGATCTTTGGATTATGGACGCGGATATTCTTCAATGGACGACGGCTGAATTATGAATGACGGACTAGACGCTTGTACTTGGGAATGGGCGAATGTAATTTTTTCTGGTCTGTTTTCCGACGTTGTTATGTGCTTCCTTGAGTCTTCCAAAATCGTACTCCATGACTATGATGTTCTACAATCAGAGGCATGATACTTGACTGGGGGAGGGGGTGCAAACACTTTGCATGATCCTCCTCAAAAGTTCCATCATCGGGATAGATATGACCATGCACCCTTCTACTGCATGAAAATCATGACTCTCCCTTACATGTCCGATAATCGCAATCCCAACGGGTCACGTTTGACCGGTCCCTAACAGCTGAAGTAAAGTCGACAAAGCTTTGCTTACTTAAGCCCGGCGCACACGAGCGCATGAAATCGCAAGCAACAAGATATTTGGACGCCAGCGATTTTGGATCCTTGTTCTGTTTTGCCCGCGCACGAGGCGACAGTGTTGCAACTCTGCATGAGCTGCCCTTGCGAAACAGTGGTAAAATGCTGTCACATGACCGTAATCACATGACCGTATAAGATGTAGACTTCGCAAAGCCCGGCGCACACGAGCGCATGGAATCGCAAGCAACAAGATATTTGGACGCCGGCGATTTTGGATCCTTGTTCTGCTTTGCTGAAGTTTACGGCAACAGGATAAAAAGTTTCTCGTTCACCGCACACGAGCAACTTCTGTCGCCGGCGCAAATTTATCCGGAGATTCTGTCGCCGAAATATTAAGGGAGTAGAGGACGTTCATTTCCCTGCTCTTATGGGGCTACAACATGGTCATTTGTCAAATTTTTCAAAACAAGCTGAATTTCCTAACAAAAGTACCCAGACATATCAAAATGGAATAAAAATCAACAAAAGACACAACACAACCATTTATGCGTTTACTGGTGGTTCGATAGTGTGATGGGATGGATAAAAAAATTGGCATTTTAAATTCAACGGTTGAAGGGTGCAAAGTGCTCCATAGATTAAAAATTATTCCTCCGGAATACCCCCCAAATTCACTCTTATTCAGTTTCAACTAAAAACAAAACTTCTGAATGGCTAATAAATTGATCTTCAATAATATTCTCCACACCCACCCCGATTCCCCACCCCACCCCCTCCTGGAAATAGGACTGAAAAGGCTCCGTTTATCTGTTATACCGCTAATATTTTCTAAGAAAGTATGGTGTCCCCCTGTTTTTATTACATATTTAACAAGCACTATAAGTGTTTAGTATTATATAGCAAAATGGGAAAAATTTGACCTTGGGAAGTATGATTTATTGAACATCTAAGAAGAAAAAATTCAAATTTCCCTATGTATTCAGTGTTATGGCTTTTAAGTAGTATACATGCATTTGGCTGCCATATTTTTTTAACGAGTATGGTGACCCCATATTTTTTTTTCATGGATCATCTTCTCCTAACCTGGTGGAAAAATCCTGAAATTTAAAAAAAAATTCAACCTCTAGAAAATGAACGTCCTCTACTCCCTTAAACACGCTGAAACTTGGATCCTGTTGCTTGCGACAAAATCTCCAGTTTCCACTTCCCGTACACGGGACGATTTTCGAGATATTCAGTCGCACGCATTCAAATATCCTGCTACTTGCGATTTCATGCGCTCGTGACCGGGCATTAGATGTTGAGACATTAACGTTGTGATGGACCAGATCTAGCTGATGAATGGTGGAGCGAATGACATGGATATTCACTATATATCTATATAAGTTCTATTTTTTGTAGCATATTCCCCTAACTTCCGGTGTGAAACTAACAGTACCAGAACGTTTGAGCAGACAAATTTGACTGAGGCTGATATCAACGCTTGCGAGATAACAGACGTGTACACAAACTTGACGACGCCATGTGTTTATGGGTTTAGCTATGACGTAGCAAAAGAGCGAAGTATCATCACAGAGGTACCGTCACAGTTCGGTATATCAATATCTGATATTACCACGATCGAATGCACTTTTAATGATAAATTAATAGTTGGAATATGACATTGATATCTATTCGCATCTCTGAAACAAACTTTGGCGAGTTTACATTCAGGGTTTGCATACATTAATTTATTTTAAAAAAAACTTCAAACGTTTTTCCACTTTCCTGGTGTATTTTTTGTTGTTGTTGAAAACTTGCTACCAATAATTAATCAGTAACATGAAAATATGCGTCAAATAATAAAATTTCATTTAGGATCGTACTTTTAGAAATTTCGTTAAATTGAAAATCTCACAGTTCGGCAGAAAAAGTGTTTTTGTGAATAACGTCTACAAAACAATTTTGCCGATGATGAAATTCTTAAACGCATAGTTTGGTCCGTATGTGCAAGCATTCCATGTGAGGAAATGGAAATAAAAATAGAATTTTTGCCAGAATCCACGCACAGTCACTTTTTATAGCTAAAAGTGAAATTCCAGGAAATGTGTTGCATATTATAGAATTCTGATTATCCCAGGATTTGAAGCGGCATTACACGGATATTTTTTCGCCAAAAAGATTCATTTTACTACCGGAATTCACTGAAATATTTGTTAAAAACGCTTGTATGGGGGGGTATGGGTTGACCCTAACCTGATACAGCTGCACCCATGGGAATAATAAGTCATTCAAATTGATGTCATTAACTTGGCACTATGGCGTCGCAAAATGCTGTCTCACTGTAGCTCTGGTGGGGCCTTTTTCCTGTACTATGTCCAGTTTTAGCTTCACTGCAGACCAAAAAGCGGCTGTAGTTGTGTCGCCTAATCTGCACGCATGGCCATTTTCGAGTAGTTGATCTCTCTGACTTTCGGTCTGCCGTGAAGTTAAAACTGGACAGTTTCTGATAAAAAAAAAGGCCTGAATATCAAGGTAAGATCATACAGAATCGAATTATTTTATTATTTGTGACTAATGGCTTCGGAAAATATTAACCGTCCAGCATTTTTCGACAACTACGGCTAGTGAATGGCCAGGCGCCGGGGCCACCAGAGATAACTGTACAATCCAACCCACAGGCCCACAAAACAAGAGATTTGGCGGGGAGGGGGGGTGTGGTATTAGGGTGAAGTGTCGAAATATGGGGTTTCTATATATAACCCCATGCTTTATATGTTTATTTATATAAAGCATGAGGTTATATATAAAGACCCAATATTTCGACATCTCACCCTAATACCACCCCCCCTCACACACACACACACAGATCTCTTGTTTTGCGGGCCTGTGCTCCAACCTATATAGAGGGTGATTATAAGAGCATGCCCAGGGTTATAGCATTGACCAGAGTTGGACTGTTTTATCACCTTCGTTGTTCACAAATATGCCTACGGTACGTTCTCCATATAGATAATTAAGAATGGCGTATGCAATCTCATGTTCCCACAATGACTGGTAGCCAAGTTGACATGGCTTCGTTCGTTCCTTTACTACGCCATGATGCCTCTCATTGAACTTACATGTAAACTCCGGGATCACACGGCTCCGTGGGTCATTCGGCTCTATCCGGCAATAAAACAACCTCTCCCAGCTCTCTGTCCATTTGTTTTATCAAATTCGGCAAAGAGTTTGATTGCCGTGAAGAGCTCATCCGTCTGCAATCAGTCTTCAAACATCAACGATCGGTTGAAATCTCCGCCATTATCTTTGTACGTGTCACGTGATCATCAACGTATCGTGCCCACGTGACCGGCCGTATGAAGATAATGGCGGAGAATTCAACCGACCGTTGATGCTTGAAGACTGATTGCAGACGAATGAGCTCTTCACGGCAATCAAACTCTTTGCCGAATTTGATAAAAGAAATGGACAGAGAGCTGGGAGGGGTTGTTTTATCGCCGGATAGAGCCGAACGACCCACGGAGCCGTGTGATCCCGGAGTCGACATGTAAGTTCATTGAGAGGCATCATGGCGTAGTAAAGGGACGGACGAAGCCATGTCAACTTGGCTAAATGACTGGTTGGCACAAACAATGAAAAATCTCAGTGTGCCCTTTCGGCTCCTTTCGGCACAGGACGCGACGCGCTAAACGGGTGTCCCGTCGCTCGATGAAGATATGCAATCTAGGTAAACCAAGATGGCAAATCAGGGAATATTCCGTGATATTATATCTGAGTTTACTGAGATTGGAAGATAATGCAGCTTCCATGGCAGGGAAACATTGTCGTTTTTTTGCCATTTCCCAAATTTTACAATATTCCACATTAAATCTTCCGTTTGCAGTAAAAAAAAAAATAGTTTGAAATTCCAATTCTTAATAGTGTAAATTGACGTTTAATAGTATTCTTTTGAGTGTCATGTCCCAACCGATAACAGAGATGTATTATCTACCCGGGGTGATGTTAGATCCTAGAAATTGTCGAATTATGAACCGATTTTTCCAAGAGAGTTTGGAAATAGTATCTATCTGCCTGTTTATGCTTATACAAAAGCTATTATATAGATCGCTCTAATTAGCAAAGTGAATAATGGAAATATTTAATTAATCATTTTCGGGAGGCGTGGACAGACGAACATAAAACACTAGTCTTCAAACATCCACGGCCGGTTGAATTTTCGCCATTATCTTCGTACGGGTCACGCGATCCGCACGATACAATACGATCACGTGACACGTACGAATATAATGGAGGAGAAATTCAACCGGCCGGTGATGTTTGAAGACTGATTGCAGACGGATGATCTCTTCACGGCAATCAAACTCTTTGCCGAACTCGATAAATCCAATAGACAGAGAGTTGGGAGGGTTGTTTTATTGCCGGATAGAGCCGAACGACCCATGGAGCCGTGTGATCCATGAGTGTCATGTAATTCATGGCGCAGTGTAGGAACGACGAAGCCATGTCAACTTGGCTAGAGCAACAGAGGTAAAATACTGATTGTCAAATAACCACTCTGCCGTAGTATGAATTACTCTTCAACTATCTACCAATGTTATTCTATTTTTAACAGTGGGATTTATTCTGCGATCGACAATATCTGGCTGATCTGAGTCAGACCATGTTCACGGTCGGTCAGGGAATAGGAGCCACATTATTCATGTATTTGGCGGACAGGTACGGTCGAAAGTTGACCTGCCTTATCAGTCTTGGCATCTCCATGGTGTGCGGCGTGATCGCTTCCTTTGTTCCCAATATCTTTGCCTTCATCGTTCTGCGTCTTCTCATAGGTGTCTTTCAACAGGTGGGTATGATTAATATTCATTTAAGCCTGATGGTACACACGCCAAAGTTTTCCATGTCCAGTTTTCGTGTGTCCATCGGAACGCAACATTAAAAATGGTGCTCCCTTGTCCAGTTTCTTCACAATGGTTTGATTGGCAGTGGGTGTCTTCGTCGATGACCGATTCGGTTATTAATTTCTTTTTCAAGGATATAAAATAATTATTTCCTACCTTTTCATACACCGCAATGATAGTGGATATCATAAGAATGTGTTCTATACGACCTGCACCGATCTACATAAAGATGTAGTAGAGGAGGGGTATGTAGATCGGGGTAGGTCGTATAAAACGCATTTATATGATATCCACTGTCGTTGTGGTGTATGAAAATGAGAGGAAAAATTAAATTCTTGAAAAAAAATGTATATATATAATTCTTATTAACAAAATCAACAACAACATCGACGAAAATACACAGCTGTATCAAGTCACTGTGATATCATATCACGCGATCTTTCCACTGACTGGAGGTCAACCTCAAGATGCCAGTACTTCCTGTGTTGAATATATGAGTTCAATCATACATCGATGAGAAAAGAAACTACTAGTTTCTAATACAACACTCAGAAGTTCGCGGCCAATCTGAACATGTGGAATCCAATTTACAAGAATACTGCTTAAATATAATAACCTTCTTTGGTTTCCAGCGCTTTAATTTGCAAAATCCCACAAAGTACGAATGCAGTCCCAGATACCATGACGGCGTTGGGCCAACGTTGGCCTTTTCCTGGCACCGTTGGCTCATGGTCGCGGTTAGCTCAAGATGGTTAGCTCAAGATGTCATGGTTGGCTCAAGATTGGTGACCAAACTTTTTGCCAACTTTGGGCTTTGGTTGGCATGGCTGACAGATGCCATGGATGGATCATGGTCGGTGACCATCGTTGAACTCGTTGGCATGCATGGTCGGCAGATGTCATGATTGGCTCATGGTCGTTAGGCCAACGTTGGGCTTTGGCTGGCATAGTTGGCAGATTTCATGGTTGGCTCATGGTCGGTGACCAACCTTTTTGCCAACTTTGGGCTTTGGTTAGCATGGCTGACAGATGTCTTGGATGGCTCATGGTCGGTGACCATCGTTGAACTCTTTGGTATGCATGGTCGGCAGATGTCATGGTTGGCTCATGGTCGTTAGGCCAACGTTGGGCTTTGGCTGGCATAGTTGGCAGATGTCATGGTTGGGCCAACGTGGGGTTTAGGCTGGTATGGTTAGCAAAATGCGTGGATGGCTCATGGTCGACAGCCAACACGGTTGGCAGAAATAACGGTTGCCTCATGGTTGAAAGCCCATGTCCTTTGACATTCACCCGACATCAAAAGTACAAAAAAAATGAATCATCCAATATCAGGTTTTACATGGGCCTGCCAATGCTAAGAATCATGTCGAGCTTCTCAGACTCACTGGATAAATGCATTGCCGAATTTATGGGGAGGTTACTGACTTTCAATAAAATTGAACCTACGATCGTTCTCAATTTATTCCTTATCACTGCAACGGTATTTATCGCCTGGAATCAAATAACACCAGTTGATCAGTTAGCAGCTGCAAAACCTTTTGCATGTATGATCTGTATGGATTAATGAGTAACAAACAAGTGATACCCTAATTTTGACACAGTCGTCGCGTCACTATATTTTGAATAAATTAAAATGAATCTTTATTTTGCTATTCATGCATAATTTGGAAAAGGTCGGAAGGAAATATCTTATGGCGTCGGATTAGGGGATCGTGCAGAGAATTTATTTTTGCATCTGTCAAAATGTGAACTATGCGACCGTAATAGCTGTACCGTTTTCTGGTATATTTCAGGGTTATATCATGATAGTGAGCGTTCTCACACTGGAGCTAGTTCCCGTTCAACAGAGGACTTACATGTCATTATGGGGGAATTTAAACTGGGCCCTCGCCATGACCGTATTCAGTTTGGTGGGCTACCTGTGTAGAGACCTCAACTGGCGCACTACACAACTGATACTGACTGCTCCATGTGTGCTACTCGTTGTAAACATACTGTAAGTTTTAGGTTGTTAGCTATCATAGCAGCGATAACATGCAATGGCGTTGGGGAAGTCTAACGGCGTATCGGGCACGAAGTCAAATGACGCCATAAGTCGATATCCTAACTGCACTGCATCCAAAGACGTCGATGGAAAATCTTGATTGAAATTGCAGTATTCGGGCCGCTTCCCATACGGATTTCGCGGCCCATCAACACAATGCTTTAATTATATTTCATTATAAATTTCTTGTTCAATTCATAGATATACGAGCACTATAGTGTAAAACAATAAAGAAAGGATAGAGAATTAAATTTAAAAATATGTCAATATGCAAGTTCGATTATCTATATCA
The DNA here is from genome assembly GCA_036873755.1 of Hanleya hanleyi. Classification (NCBI taxonomy): domain Eukaryota; kingdom Metazoa; phylum Mollusca; class Polyplacophora; order Lepidopleurida; family Hanleyidae; genus Hanleya; species Hanleya hanleyi. The sequence continues at coordinate 59,918 of JAVTVY010023060.1, forward strand.
GTCATTCAGGTTATAGAGCAACCACCTCGCTAGGGGTCCAATAATATCCCAGCCACCAGATTTTTGGACAGGATTCCCGGCCGCGCGCACATCGCCGGAAGTGACATCATATATAGTAAAGTAGATGTTTGCCGAACATTCCGATTACTTTTCAAGTCTGCATAATACCTTTGTTGACCTAGCGTTAAAAAGAATTATCTGGAGATTATTTTCCCTGTTTATCTGGACAGAGCATATGAAAAGTAGTTCGCTCATGTGCAAAACTAAAGGAGTTGTTCGGCCGTATTCAAACTGAACCGTGCGTACGTGGGTTGTCCCCTATACGTCATAGCAACGTAGTAGAGGTCAACTTCCGCTATTGGAGGCAGGGATGATAAATGAGCCTGTGAAATCGAGCATGCGCTGTGGGGAGGATAGTTATAGAGAGCATCTAAAGTGCCATAGTAAAAGTAGTAATGAATCGAGTGGTTGTCCTTTTTCTTTGTTCCCTTCTCTTACATACAGAGCCATCCAGAACAAAACTGGTCTAAAGAAAACATTGCTCGCGCAAATGTGTATCAGGGAACAGGATGGCAGGCTTCATCCTATTGTGCTTAAAAATATAAGGTTTCTGTTCTAGTTTAGATGGTGAACTCTCTTTTTTCCACGCGAAATTCTCGTGAAAGCCTACTTTAATGTGATGAATTTCGAATCTGGCTCTACACTCGCCAATCTTTCTGTAAATAGACATCACATTTCTATCGCATGTTAGCCGCTTTCCCACCTGGTACCATATACACCTATTATTACCATCTATTTTTGCATTTGAAACCTAACATATGGAACTTGAATATGCGATTGTTTCCGATTGTGTTCTTCTTTCTTTTGTCTATTTTAGAGTTGTGGACGAGTCCATTCGATGGCTGCATGCCAACGGGAGGTATAAACAGATCAGGAAAATAGTAACAAAGGCGGCTAAACTGAATAAAAGTTGGGACAATGAAATTGTGAAATCCTGTATATCAGAAGACACTGCGAAAATCGCTCAGCTAAAACACGTTGAAAAGAATGTAGAATTCCAAAAACATTTCGACTCTGATGAACATTTGGACCACGACAAAACACTTTTTCAGCCCATGGTCGCGTTATCATCTCCATCATCATCGGATGCACAGTATTCGCCACTGGAAATTGTACGTCATCCCAAACTGAGATTGTTTATGGCCATCATGTTTTTCACATGGCAAGTTGAAGTTTCATAAAACTATCTACATATCATTAAACTCGGGTAGTACCAAGAGCCTCCCCGTGTGTCTACTGCAATAGTAAAACGATCAGAAAAAAGCGCCCATAGAAAGATCAATAAAGCCCAACACACACAGCGAACATTTTGTTGTATTATAGTCCATGAGCTAGGACCCGAAATTTGACTTATTGGTACCATCTTGAGGGGCAAAGCTTCATGATGTTTTTCTTATCACGTGATAGCTGTAGGTGACAAAAACCTTGCTGGCCATGTCAGAGTGGCAGATAAGTATCAAAAAGTGGGTCAATCCAAGATGGCGTCCCAAAAGCTACGAAAAGCCATGAGGATCAAAGAAAGATCTCTTGGTCAAGCTACAGGTCTTTCTTTCTTTTCTATTCCTGTCCAATTTTACACAATGGCTGATCTAATATAGTGAAGCAGATCATGTGCTGTATGGTGTGGCAACATAGTCTGAATAATATGGAAACCAATGAACGGTAACCCTACCTGACCAAGGCGGGAAATCATGGGCACTTTTTAAAAGTTTCCAAGCTATTTCGGTATAGAAGACAGCTAGCAAGCTCAAACTTCCTGACTGAATAGTTTATGCCTGACTGAATAGTTTAGGCCATGTTTAGCCTAATTGCAGTATTCTAGGCGCAAATGTTCATGGGAAAATTCAAAATGGCGGCCGCATGGTGTCCCCAGAAAATCACATTTGTGAACTTAATAAGTCCATCTTTTGCACAAGTTATTTTGGCTGAAAGCTCACGAAAGTAATTTATTTTGCCAAAGCTGAATAGTATCTATCATTTTTATTAGTTTTTGCAGTTCTTTAGGAAGAAATAGGAAAATAAAAACCAAATTGAAGACCATAATTACCTTCCAAGATCGTGATGCCATCGTGATTCCATCATGAGGGCCATCTTGGATTTCTTGACATTATTTGGTAGAGCTCGACCGAAATATATAGTTTGGATAGTAACATCATGTGTACTCACCGAATATTTGGCAGAATAAAGTCCCTTCAACACCCCCCCCCCCCCACCACCACCACCACCTCCCCCGCATACCACCCTACACATGTTTGGTATCCTCCAAATCGAGCATGATATAATTAAGAGGGAAACAAGCAGTTCTGCAACGAATCTTTCATCTTCATCAAGTAGCTACAAAATGAAGAGTTCGCACGAGTCATTGTAGTTCACTGTACAACTAATTTTGGTTGTCATCACAATCATCATCGTCAGACGTATCATCATCCTGATCTTGTTGGAAGTCCTCATCAGCCATGTTGTCACAGGTCTGTAACTTACATGTGACCGTGCATTTCAGGCCATTTGCCAGGCATTGACAATCAGGTAGCTTGCAAACTTTGGTGCATTTGCAAGAATTTACTGGGGCTGCTGACATCAGTGCAAGATATCACGCAATGTGGTCGTTTACAGATACAGCCACTACAGTCCCTCCGTCAGCCGTACCTCTGGAGCAAGCCATCAACTCATCAGTTCCGTTGGCCTGTCCACACGACGGGTCCCACGCTTGGACACTGGGACACTGCCGTCCACACGAAGGGTTCCACTCATGGACACCGGAACACTCAATTCCAGAGATGGTCTCGTGAGCTTCGACAACTCGACAGTCATCTTTCACACAAGCAAAGAGGGGGCGGGGAGTCCGGATCGTGGCTAGAATTCCAGGAAACCAGGACCTTACGCCACTGGACACAACCCACAATGCCAAAGACGGGCCGCCACACCAGGACGACGGACAGCCTACAGCCTGTCGCATCATCGAAGATAACTTATCCCGTCCAGACAAGATCATCCAGACGAAGTGGCGCCCCACAGAGAGGTATTCCAGCAGATTCCATCGTTGGGGATAACCTCTGAGAGACCTGTTTGCAACAAGAGGCAGATCTGCAATTATTCGTCAGCTTCATCATAGATCTGCAAATCCTGGCCATCGACGCCTCATTGATCAAGTGGGACAACTCCCTGGCCTATGCCTTCCTGCCAATCGCCATGATACCGGAAGTTCCTCTAAAGATCACACAGCATGACTGCCTCATAATTCTCATCGTACCACTGTGGCTGCATCGCAGTTCAGCGAGATTACCTCACAGAAATAGCTTTCATCTATAACAGTTACGGAAACTACGGTATCAGCTAACCGATCTTTCACACCTCAACTGTACCAGCCGAAGTGGTCTTATTTCAAGTGTCGGTCTCGAGAAATCCATCCCGTTGCTGTCTCTACTTCGGTAGTAACAGATTTCTACTCCATCTACATCTGGAAAGAAGTCTCAGACCAGTACCAGTGAAGTTTACAGATCAGCCCTAGTCAAGGTGTTACGCCCGTTCACGAGTGTGAATATCAGCTAGAGCCATCAAAAGATATAGATCAACCCTAGCCAAGGTGTTACGCTTGTCCACGAGGGTGGACATCAGCCAGACCGGCAGCATTTCTGCACTACTCCGAGCTATCGCATTACAACCTCGACGAACTCAAACAGGTGGAACATTTGCGGTCGTCCTGAGAGCGTTATTTAGGTTTTCACTCGAACTTTCTACAGTCAAGTCCAGTGAAAACACTATCTTACAGCCTTCCTTACAGTCTTCACCTTAGGAACAGGGATATCTGAACGGCACGCTTTGGAGAGAAAGTCCCACACCGGAGCGGAGGGTTGGTCCAGAACATTCTTCCGCCCGGTCCCGGAATTCATACAAGGAATGAGTCTACTCGTTTTGGCCTTTGTGAACAAGACCTATACTCGATTCCGGCACTTTCGGACTTCGCCAATGGATTGGAAGATGAGCTCCTTCTCTATCCAGAGAGCCATCCGCCATTATCTACTTTGCACACATGCAGCAATCGGATTCAAACGCCTATTATGTCTATGACATCCGATGTTACCAAGTATATGATAGCACCCTGGCTGAAGATGATTCACGAGGTGTATCAACTTGCAATGGATGCCCCTTCTCTACTAGCATCAGTATCTTCGCACGATTTCCTGGCACCTGTGAAGAAACCTATCGTCAGTCCTGCGCAGGCACAGCCAACTCGACTTTACCAGCTTCTATTTCCAGACTGACAAGGCGACATTACTGGGATCTGTAGTAGCTGCCCAGCGAATAGTCCACTAGCCCTCTCATAAACGGGGAGGGGGTGGGGACGAACAACACCACAGTCAAGACCAGCAAGCAAGTCCCCATCTTCCGAATTCGCATATCCAAGCCGAACACTACACGTGTTGCCTTGGCTGAACACGACACATAATTATTTGATCAGAATACGGGATTGGTGATGTCATCGCTCTATAAATATTCCGTGGTCCATATTAGGAGAAGTGCAATGTATGACCTCTTAAATATTCAAATTTGATTGGCTACTCGGAAGACATTAGCATCAATACAACCGCCACTTGCCATATATGGAAATCACATGGGCAGACATCAAAGAAAATCCTCGCTGCACGATGTTGGCAAGCTCCTATCTTGATTGGCTATATGACATCACGTGCGTTTCTCGGTTTGAACAATTTACTCTATTTAGTAAGTCAAGGTAAATGACTGAACATTAGTGTAGCATTTAACTTGAAATGTGAAGCTGGCAAGTGCCAAGCCTGAGGTAAGTATCGCTAACAGCCATGCCGGAGGCGGAGGGATTTCACAGAGCGGTCAAGACGGTTACAACAACATGATCTACTGGTTCCCCAGTAGACGGCCTGGGTTCGGTGTTTACATACCCCCCTTCTTCGCCGTCTTATTGGTTGCTCTTTGACATCCCTACGCTTTTCTCACGACAGGGGAAATCCCTAAGCGTATTTTCAGGTTACCAAATCTAGATCGTCACAGGTGGCTTACGCTGCATCTCGAGCCGGGAACTACAAGTTCGGCGTCCCAACCACCACTATTGGGAGTGATAGCAGGTGTAGATTAGAACCACAAATATAAGACATTTATAAACAATGTTCAATAGTTTTATCGAATCAAACCTGCTATCACATTAATGTGCCCATCCCGACCTTCCCTCACGCTGCGACCTGGTCACAACATGTCTCGTGTTGCAGGGGGAAAAAGAGAAGAGCTCGAATACGCATGTGCGGACAGCGCCACCTGGTGAATCAAGGGGAACTTTTATCTGCAAATGGGATCTCTCCAAAATGAGTAAATTGCAAAACAATTGAAACACACCAATATTTTCAATTTGAAAACAATCAGTGAAAATTAGGTCGATTACATATAGCCGCTTGTGGATTATGGCAACTATTTGACGCCATCTTGGATGACCCGCTTTGTGCCACTAATCTGCCGACCGAACATGGCCAGCATGATTTTTTATACTCTAGATATATAACCTAATATGAAAATCAACCTGACGTTTTGCCCCTCAAGATGGTACCAATAAGTGGTCTAGCTCATGGACTATTAGAACAAAAACAGTGTTCTGAGCTGTTTTTGGGTGCTGCTGTGTTCGTGAGATCAAACTTACTTGTTTGATATTGCAAAAATGTTTTGCCCTAAAACAAGCTTCTGTCGTCTGTGTTTGGTAACTGCGAACATTTCTCTGACAATTCTCCAACTATCAACCAATCGACTGGCGAGCCGCGACCACGTGACAAAGGATTGAACACCGAGGTTGCTTCTACTTGTGGCGCTGGCGGTTTGTTTCACGATGAAATGTTCGCTGTGTGCAGGGAACAGAAACAAAAACAGGCAAAATCACGAAACAATGTTTTTGTTCTAATACAACGAAATATTCGCTGTGTGCGTTGGACTTAAACATTTATGAACGACTTCCAATTTTATATATCTCGATATTACCGCTGGCTCAATAATCTGTTAACCTTCAAGGTGAAGCATATATTTTATAATGATTTGTAGACAGTTCATTCTATAGATGTATTCTATATAACAGATTATCTACACCCATGTTACTCGCTTTCTCGCTCATCAAATCTTTGGCTTGTTATTTGTGTTTGAACAGATATTGTTTTTTTCCTCCTATATTAAGGTTGATATTTTCTTCATTTGACATATAACAGTCTTGTTTTTCAGGATGATAGTCGGTCTGATTATTTTCTGTTTGATTTCAGGATGATAAACAGCCTGGTGTACTTGGGGCTACTGTTCACTTCCTCTTCGTTGGCCGGTAACACCTATTTGAACCTCTTTCTCAACACCGTAGTGGGACTTCCGGCTGGCATCATTTGTTACATAACCTTAAAATGGTGAATATTTACCCAGTTAATATACTATCCCTTTAAAAATATAGCTTGATTAACAGGACGGGTCTGACTTAATCAGCACTTTGAAACATTTTTAGCGGATTTCCCATTGGAGGAAACACAATTTGCACGGCAGGATTATGGGATTAAACTTAACATATATAGGTGATGGAAAAAGATGCCGGCATACTGACATGAAGTCATATGACCCCACAGGCCAATATTCTGCGTGCATATCTAAAAACACCACATGGACCAGAAATGATCCATGGGATGATTTGTATCTCAGTCACGCTTTTGTTGGAGCTGTTCATGCAGACATCTTGAATGACATGCCTACACGTCCCCTAGTCCCGGCTTGAGCGGTATTAGATACAAGAGCAATTATGTATATAGCCCTATCTAGTCATCTGATGGAAAGTGACCGTTAGACAGAAGAAACGACCCAACTATCATTTTGTGTTCTTTCGTATTTTTAAATTGTCCCCGAAATAAGATATATCCACTTCAAAAATATTAAACTCTTTATTGTCTAAATTCTTACGAAAAAGAAACCGGGTATTCTCATTGGATAACGGAGAAAAATGGATCGATCTAGCCCCAGAACTCATTTTAGCTGCGAAAACTGACCTCTGGTCTAGTGGCTTTCTGGGAGTGGAAACGGAAACGTCGCACCTGTTTGTTTATTTTCTTATTTGTTCTACTTTTTATGTGTTTTGTACTCTGTCTCAAATGAGATGCTCAGTGCAATAAAGAATCTTATGCGCACAATTAATTTTCGGCGGAACCAATCTCGCATTCGTCTATTTTCGTATTCGCGAAAATTAGCCCAGTTGCTGAGTTCTGGGGATAGATTGCTATTATTCAACTAAACATAGAAATAGTTTTGCATAATTTGTATGAATTATGTTCGTTTGGTTAAAATTAACTTCATTTCACAATAAAATGCACCCGGATCTCTCGATTATCAAAGGCACTATTTCGTAGCCGGCCCACTGCATGATCGTCATACGCTCCCCACCGGTGGGGATTTGTGCGTTCTATGTGAGAGACTTGTTCCGCCAATACGGAAATAGCCGAACGTGAGATTGTTCCGCCAATACGGAAATAGCCGAACGTGAGATTGTTCCGCCAATACGGAAATAGCCGAACGTGAGATTGGACACGAATATATAGCATCAGGGAATGATGTTTTTGTACGGTGCATATTAGTTACACGCTAATGATATTTTATATGCTAATAACTATGTTTGTCTTCTCAAGGATTGGACGACGACTCACGTGTGTTATATTTCACGCATTGGCAGCGGTAGCCTTCATCACCGCAGTTATTATCCAGATTATATCTGGTATGATGTTTTTATATTATCCCTATATGACGTAGGTGGTTTGCGGACGGATGCTTGGTGTGCTATCTAAAACTTGAGTTAAACTTCATTCAATTCAGCGTTGGAATTCATCCCACTCAAGCACTAGTGAAAAATTACACTTAAATGGAGTTACTTCCCCTCAATTGGAGTGAGTTTAACGTGAGTGGAATAAACTTCACTACGTTATCAACTCAAACTTGACTGACATTTGAGTGAATTTCACTCAACACGAAGGGAGTGAACTTCCACTCTTACTCGAGTGAGCTTTTCACTCAAGTTTTTTTTTCTAGACAGTGGGGTTATCAAACACCATAGAGTGAGAATTGATTTTTCTGAGACAGATCGGTTGTTCCGGATATCGAGCATAATATTACACGACAATCAATGATAAATGCTACTGTTGTGGGGAAACTCTTCGGTTTTGTACCACGTACGCTCTGTTGTTCCTCTTAGTTTGCCCTTTATGGTTTTCCCATGGAAGGTCACAATCCTCGCCTGACTGAGATGGGCTCATGAATTGGAATTGATTTGGTATTTCATCTGCTGTAAGACTACGTCATTGATAGGGATTCGGGGACTTACATAACACCAGCAGTACAATCAGTTTCTGTAATTGTCACTTCCTCTCTGTAAACTTTGGTCCAGGTAGCTAATCAACTCACAGAAGTAGCATTTCGGGATTATCATCTTCGTCCACCAAGCCAATTTCTACGCTCACGCTCTGTACTTGCTTTTGCCATTATTATTCAAACGCAGCCTCTATAGTGCCATGAATATGCATGACGTATTATCCATTATCTTGCCCAAACGTGCTCTGAAACGGCGTCAGCGATTGGCTGGCATTGACATTACGTCAGCCTACAGAAGAGGCGTGTGCTGTGCTTGATTGGTTCGAAGACGGAATTGACAATTCTTATTTTGAACAATAATGGCAGCCCGTCTGGCCAAGGCAAGTTCGAAATGGGAACATAGAAAATGAAACGAAGATGGGGTTGATCGGCTGGTCCTGTTGTGAACGCCTCCCATTATAGAAGTATTTTCCACTCTATTATTCCAATTTGCAAATATAAAGTAATTTTGTAAAAGAAACATTTTAGGAATTTGCATAGAAGTATTGCCTATCTACAAGAGACCATTTCTGTTCACACAGGGTCAGCTGGAGGAACAGCCATAACCGTCTGTTCCATCATTGGTAAATTCGGAATCTCAACTTCCTTTGGAGCGCTTTTCATGTACACCCCAGAGCTGTTCCCCACAAACCTGAGGTAAATATAGGACGGCCAGCCATGTACAACTATAACAATAAAACAAAGTAATGCATGGCCATGTTTATCGTATTTACACACAGATTCAGGACGGTCAAAGAGCTTATAACATCAAACGGAGAGTCAATACGACCACCTCAAAGTGTAAAAGTTGAACTCAAATGATATATATCATTAACCCGTTTGGGTGGTCCTCTCACCAATTTGAGCCTCACCTAAAAGTACTGTTGCTGGGCCCACCTCATTATATTGGTCTCAGCATATATCAAAACTAAAACATTTGCGGGGAATACCGGGTACCTATAATTTGAATGAGGAGTTAAGAATGCCTATTATCACCATCGTCGCTAAATCCAGGGGTATCTCTATCGTAGATACCCCTGGTACACATCGGAATGGATAGTGTTCGTGGAAATGCGACTGGATTTTTCAGTCGATCAGCAAAGCAAGATCCCGTGTATATTGACCAATCATATCACTTGTTTATCGCAATCATGGCGACCGTGACACCAAATATTACCTGATATTTTGTAGTAGATGAATATTTACATTTTGAATAAATTATTTCATATTTTCATATGGTACTATTCTTAGTCATGCAACTGTGGAAAACACATAACGTGGGCGGAACGCGGTCGGTTATGCAAGAGGTTCAAGGTTTCGCCTTAAACTCGAAAAGAACCCTTGACATTGTGAATATAATTTCATAAGAGGTGGTTTTCACAGTCTGTCTGAAGTTTTCAACATTTGCACGAATGATTCACATTCCCCTTTAACCTTACAGAAGTCTAGGACTGGGTCTCTCAGCAACAGCAGCTCGGGTCGGAGGAATGGTGGCACCTTTTGCAAACCTTTTGGTATATATATATGCTTTCTTTTCAATCAGTAGTTATATTTTGTCAGAATAGATTGTAGATAGTAGAACGAAAGTTCGAGACCTTTACTTAATAAGTACAAAGTTCCATCAATACCCACAGACACAAGTGCTATCAATAACTCCAAGCTATAGCCCCTTATTATGGTCCCAAACCATCTCCCCAGGCTATGTCCTCAGGCTCTGCCCCAGGCGCAAATGCCGTCAGTGCCACCAAAGATCTCAAGCTATGCTCCCCAAGCTTTTCCCGCAGGCAATGCCCCAGGTCACAACCTTGACATCCATCGCCTTCACCCCGACCCATAGACTAACTCGTATACTGCACCCTAAGGCTGCACCCTGCGCCTTACTTCCAATAGCACGATGTCTCCTATACAAGGGCAACGCCGTTGAAAAGGATGCATTCTCCCCAAGGGACATCCATATGAATACTCGTATTATACCATAGAATATCATGACCTATTCGTGTACAATCGGTTCTAAAAAGTTTACAAGAGTTGAAAATATGCGCAAACATTTCTTCAGATGAGATTATACAGCGACAGACACTTTAGACCGTATAAGGATAGTGTATAAGCACAGCATTGATGTGGACGATACAAAAGATGAATCGTTAGTCCATCCATTTACCACGATTGTCAGGGGTCAGATGGGAGTGGTAAAACATCGTGAGTGTTGAAATATTTGAAGGGAGCTATCATTCAGCTCTCCTGCACGCCCATTGTCTGATGCTAATCATTGGCAGCCTACCTATGACAATGCACGATTAAAGAACGTGAGCTTCGTCCCAGGAATATCTCAAGATATCCATGAAACATATTACTTTGACCCCACAAAGATCAATATTGCGGTGTTGGACGATATGAGCCAGACCAAATCAGGCGGGAAAGTGGCAGATTACCTCACCAAAGGATCTCACTGTCGAAATTTATCGGAGATTTACTTGACACAGAATCTCTTCCCTCAAGGTAAAGCTTCTCGAGATACGCCTTGAACTGTCAGTACTTTGCCCTATTCAACAATCCCATCGGCCGCCATCAATTCCAGAACTTCTGAAGACGCATCTTTCCTCAAAACATAGAATATTTCATGAAAAAGTATGAAGAAACCATTGCCATGCCTTACGGTTTCCTAGTTATTGACTTGAAGCCGACCACACCTGAACGCCAATGGCTATGTATATATATACACAAAAGCAGCAAACCTCCTTGGTTTAGGGATCAAAAGATAGAAAGGGGTGCCAGAAATCTGATAACTCGACTCGTGTGAAACATAATGTGTGGAAAGATATCAAGATCAAGACTAAAGAGTCCTTATGGAATGGTTGTACTGGGAAGGAGGCTACGGATCAGGCAATGAATGATCACCTGTCTCGGATGATGAAGACGCTTCGTGTGATGTATATTAACGTGATGTTAACGTGATTCTCCGCTCTGGAGAATGATTCCATTCATGAGGAAATCCTGAAGACCTGTAGAGGTAATACAATATGAGCTATGAGGAAGAACTCACACAAGCGTGAAAACGAGAAAACACTTATTCGAACAACTGAATGAATAAATACGATTTATTAATATATATGATGATTACTTTTTAAATTAGAATAATGTCTTAGAATAATAACAGGGATATATCGAAGACGAGTGTCAAGGTATGCATGCCGTCATTGCGTGATTTTTAAATAAACAATCTATACTGTTAAATGTGACTGATTTTAATCAACGTCACAAAACATTGTTGCAGAAACTTATAAAACAGGGCTACACCACCAAGCGCCTCCACTCAAAGTTTCTCAAATTTGGCGAAACATATCGCATGCTGATAGCAAAATACGAGCGTAGCGTGCAAGATCTATGGCGTTACGTTTCGTAACTTGTGTCTAATTCTGCTTAACCCGGGGCTAGGGGCCGTATGAACCCATGTACTTCAAGATCCTCATGGTACTCATATGAACAGTCACAATCAAAGCGTGACTGAGATACATCTTTTTTTTAGATGACGACTCTATAACGAATATTATGGATTAAGAATACTCATCAGCGATACGGATTTGATATTTTTGGAACATCATGATGTCTTGCCGGCATCATTGAAAACTGTTGACCGCTCCTCTCTTGCAGGAAACAAGCCTATGTTTATGTATACTATGATTGTCTTTTTGAATTTGGTGCTAATACTGTTATATGGAATATGGAATAGGTCTTTGGATTATGGACGCGGATATTCTCTAATGGACGACGGCTGAATTATGAATGACGGACTAAACGCTTGTAATTTGTATATTTCGTGTCTTGTTTTTTTTCCTGATCGTGTACTTGGCAATCCCTTTACTGTTTTCTTCTCCTTTCTACAATAAAGCATGCTATGTAATTTAGGTCTAAGACCCACAAACTCCTCTACATATGTGCCACCGCTTTCATCCTTTATCTTGCCCAGTGCTTTTGCATTGGTGTTTGAAGAGGTGGTGATCTTCATGGTAATTGCTGGTGTCGAACAATAGGGAGATGTGCTCCATGTATCTCGTAACACGATCTGCATCTGTGAACAGTAGCTTCGCTCTTCGCTCATACTTTCTCTTGATTTGGTTGCAATGAAAGTCGTACATAAGCAATTTTGAGAGGTCTAAAATTGCGAGGTCGACATAGGTGGGCCTGCTTAAAAAGAATTTAATTTTCTTGAGATGGACCCCGGCTAAATTGTCGTTAAAAATTGTAAACCCTTGGCAGGAGGGTTTGGCGATCATTCTCTTGAGTTTTTGTTTCGAGTGAAAGAGCTCGATGGGAGTGCGCTTTCTAATATTTTCCATGGTTGTTCCGAAAACGGAATTATTCATTAGTTTGAAAAAGTCTTTTTCGTAGTCATTTCTAGCGGTCTTCAATTGGATGTACGTCTGCAGCCATTTAGACTGAGTGAACCCTATCCCTCAATGGGTATGAATTTATAGCATCCCTTGTTGCAGGCAAAATTGCCCCCAGGCTATGCCACGCGGATATGCCCTCATAGATTTGTGGTTTGCATTTTTTTAGCAGTGACAACTGCAAGAGTAAAAAGCACCTCGAAAAGTTCATTCAAGCAGAAAGTCGGAGATGGGACACCATTTGGAATTCGCCGCAAGTTTGAAATGCGGAAATGCCACCCCCTGTCCAACTCTGTCCTGGGGCTATTGCATAGCCTGGGGCATTGCTTGAGAGCGCATTGCCTGAGAGCCTTGATGGCACTTGTGCTTAGTGGCATTGATGGCACTTGGCCCGGGACACAGTCTGGGGGCATAGGCTGGGGCATGGACTGGGGGTATAGCCTGGGGCATGGCTCGCAGGGGCATGACCTGGGGTTCTATGCTGGGGGCATGGTCTGGACCATATCCTGGGAGCATAGACCGAGAGCACTTATCAAGTTAAGATGCCACCTGGCCTCGAAATGTCCTGTTTAACTATCTACTGCCGTCGCATAGGCCTATCTTTCCAAGTCTGACCTTTGGACCATCGTAAAATAACAGTCTTTTAATGAGGTCAATATATGGCTTTCAGGACCCGAGAAAACAGTATTCACTTTGGCCTTGGTTAGTAGTTTTCTCAGGTAAGTAAACCACATATTGACCCATATGGAAAGACTATGTTATTTGTTTTATTATATGATCCAGAGGTCTCCCTAAAATTTTGGTGAAAGCAGTTAGACTATAACACATTGTAGACATAATGGTTTACTCTCAAAAGCTCGTCTGCTCTCAGCCATACTGTAAACCGACGGCCAATGCAACGGTTATTTTCAATGGCTGAGGAAACAATATCATATTTATTGACCCACATTGAAGTTATTATGGAAATTAGAGACGGCCACGTGGCGGAGAATGGCCCAATAGGGGAAAGAGTAATATACACAGTCATAGAATAAAACAATTTGAGTCTATACCGAATACATTAATTTGAATTTCTTTTCCAGATCAAGATTTATCCGTGGGCCCCTGGTGCTATTTACGGCGCCTGTTTAGTAGTGTGTTGCGCTCTGATGTTCTTACTGCCAGAGACCAAAGACAAAGTATTACCTCAAACGCTGGAAGAGATTGACGCTTGGTACCAGAAACATCTACCAGAGAAAATTAATGGCAGTGAAAGTCAGAGAACTGCGAGTCACACAGCCGAACAAGAACTATGATACTAATTGGGCATAGGAAAAGCGAAGGGCAAAGCATAAATTTTGCATCCCTTCCTCTAGTTTGTTTGCTCATAGGGGGGGCGAAGGGCAAAGCATAAATTTTGCATCCCTTCCTCTAATTTGTTTGCTCATAGTGGTCTCTATATATAGAGTGGGCCAAGAATATGTTCAAAAAGATATCGATACAAAATTCTAGATTTTTCTGGGGAACGGGGCAAGCTCCTGCCCTTAACCTTTAGGGGATCATCTAACATTTCGTGAAATACCTCGGGAGTTGCTGTGACTATATTTTGTACCACTTCCTCTACCTCCGTTATCAGGAAGGGGTCAGTGTGAATGCGTGTGATATGAAAGTTGTTCCCGGAAACAATATTGTGACCCCCCTTTCCCTCTGGAGTGCATATGACCCGTCTGGAAATAACGATGGCCCCTGGGTACGAGTGCTCTTTTAATATTAACAAAAGGTTGACAACCGAGCACCCGACTGTAGTCCCGCCTGTGTTGAGCATAGAAACATGCGTACTGAATGATAGGTTTATCAGGAATCATTGGTGTGACAAAAAAATCAATATCAACTTATGTGCAAGCGTCAAATCTGCCATTCAGCAGCCGGAAGTCGGTCCGCTGCATTTCGGGGTCAATTTTAACGTCCCGTGAATATTACTGAAGATTTATAGCTTTTCTCTTGCCCTTATTTTCTCACTACGTTTAACTTTATCAATTACGCCAGGGAAAGCGGATTCGACTTACTCGGGGTAGAGAATGTACTTGTCCTAACCAAATTTATTTCAATAGATCATCCCTAACATGTATGAATAGAAGTCATATATATAAGAATACATAAGAGTGGATAGACAACCCATGCATCCGTAAGATTGCCTTTCCATATATAAGAAGTATTCCGATATCTATTTTAGCAAAACTACTGGGAAATGATAAACAAGATATATCCTCAAATAATAACGGATTTGCGTGCAAAATGCTTATTCTACATAAAGTATTTTCGAATAAACAAAGAAGTTGTTATCCATAATAATTCGTTTGGTTAATAGTATTGTGAAGTATTTAATTGTGCATTAATAATTGGCAGAGTAGATTTTGCAGGTGTAACAATTTGTTACTATTGCCATCTGGCGGTGTTTCGTCCTCAACTGGCATGTCATCAATGATGGCAGCGCACCTACGAGGCGATCAGGTTCCCATCAATTAGCCTTGATTATCGATTACTGATTTCGCGGCCCATCAACACATTTGGATTTCGTTACACATTTCTTTGTTTTCTAGATATCGTTACAAGCGCTGCGTTTTCGATAAATAACAATAAGGAAATTAATAAGCCATAAATCGGGAGTTTCTATACTAAACTATACTCATACTAAATACGCAGATACTCAGGACAATGTTGTCATTCAATTATATAAAGTAATGTCATTAGATCGTAACTCTCCGCATTTCGGTAGTTACCGTCTATATGAGACAACACAGAAAGGCGGAAGAAAAGCCCACAGAACATAAGAGTGTCGAGCCAAAGCGAGCGTATACTATTCCGTCGAAAAAGGTCTAAAATTTAAATTGCAAGAGCAAGCTCTCGAGGTAGGATTATAAATTTAAAATCTTCTCTCATCGATTCATTCCCAGAATTCTATTCGATAAATCTCCTGCTGAAACCAACTATAGTGGGTGGGGAAAAATCGGCGAGAACACAATGCCGGTATTTAAAGGTGAAATGCAAAGGTTTTCATATTTCCCTATTCATATTCTTCGCGGGCTAGTTAATGATGGAAATATCAGCCCAAATACTCTGTTTGGTTTTATTTGAAGTATTTTGTCTCCTGGTAGCTTTTGAAAAGTACTTCAAAGTTGGCATCTCAAGCCCGGCCGATTTCAGAAATGAAATCCGCATCGCTTATCTGCCCTTGTTTGACGTTCGTTTGTGACGTGACATCAGGCCATAACTGCCCTTGATGTCTTATCATGCAGTATGTATATATATCAATGTGTCTGTTCTGTATTGATTTGATTTTATTATTCTGTTATGTACTCTACCCTACTGGGGTGTTCGTACAATAAAGTTGAATCTTGAATCTTGAATCTTGACCATCTGGCCGGGCGTCAATATACTTTTAACGTTCAGTCTCCGGGCGGTTGGTCTGACGTGACGTCACAATCAAGAAAAGATAAGCGATGACGTTTTGCAAATCTGAATTCAGCTGTGCTAGGGTGGCCCTCCGCAGTTTCGTAGTAATGGCCCCTCTCTAATTTCATAATACGATAGACTGCCCTTGTTCTGCTACATCATAATTCTTCTTGTCTTCTTAATAGCTTATATCTATAATGCCATCCTATTCAGCATTATCAACGCTGCAAACGAGTACGTACAAATCGAGTGCTGGCTTCGTCTACACGCTGATCGGGATCATGGAGTAAAGTTTGTCCTGCCTCAGTTATGCCCCTTGGGTGTGCCTAAAAATCGGGACTCATTTACGGGAAGAAAATCTGACAAAAAACGGATAGGTTAACATTCCCTTTTTTTTTTGCCTTTTTAAGTTGAGACCGGACCAGGGAACGTGAGTAAGAAGTTTAATTGAAATCGCTCTTACAGATTTTTCTGGAAATTGAGCCGAATTTGACCATTTTTCGACATTTTTAAGGGGTTTTCTAGGAAAAATGAAGCAAGCATGGAGGAGAATGTTCGAGTTAAATTTTTCTATAACATAGCAGTGTTATATCTTAAAATAATAGTTTCATCATGCTCTTTCAGAAAATATATACATATAAGTGATTTGGGTTGAAGGTTTTGCGACAACCGGTGGCCGAAAAACGGAGCCATAGTCTATTCTATGCCGAATAAAAGAATCTCCGGAGTGCACCCTTAAGGCATAATAGTGGAGTCTATGCATTATCTTAATGTAGACTCCGTTACGGAGCGGAGATGTATCATTACGCCAGATTGTTTAATTTTGACTGCCTAGTTATACCTGAAGCGCTGTTTTCGGAAGCAGGTGGAAAGAAGACCAGGAGTTCGATTAAAATAATCCACAGTGTGTCCATTAGTATACAATTGAGGTTACTGCATACTGTATTCCATACAGGAGTTATCTCTCCCTGGACTGAGATTTCGGTGGATATTATGGCAGAACGAGGTCCTATCAGAATGATATAAATTTGCCAGTGTAAATTTTCTTTACAAGAGAACCCATTTACAGTCCATAAAGGATGGAATGGATGTATATTATTATGGTTTTACAAATTATTTCTCAAGTTTCTGAAGTATTTCCCATGTTTCTAAGAGAAAATTGAGTGCAAAATTACCAATAATTTGACTTGGTTACATCGTTATTTGCATTTTCCCGCGTTTCTGCTATCATTGGAAAGCGGAAAAGTAACCACGGCCTTCATATTGCCGAATGGATGACCATTATTAAGAAGAAATAGGTTAATTTTGAGTTTTGTTCTCGAAAATCCTGCTAGAATTGGCAAAATTGATCAAAACAAAGATGGGGTAGGGGGAAAGTTATCGGTCGGATTTCCCAAAATAATATGTATAACTGGCAAGTGTTGCATACCGCCATACTCGCAAACACTCTGAGATTACGATACATGTGAATAATTAATTTCGTAAAAAACATCCTGCCCCTTAAGGTGGCCCTCCGCAGTTTCGTAGTAATGGCCCCTCTCTAATTTCATAATACGATAGACTGCCCTTGTTCTGCTACATCATAATTCTTCTTGTCTTCTTAATAGCTTATATCTATAATGCCATCCTATTCAGCATTATCAACGCTGCAAACGAGTACGTACAAATCGAGTGCTGGCTTCGTCTACACGCTGATCGGGATCATGGAGTAAAGTTTGTCCTGCCTCAGTTATGCCCCTTGGGTGTGCCTAAAAATCGGGACTCATTTACGGGAAGAAAATCTGACAAAAAACGGATAGGTTAACATTCCCCTTTTTTTTGCCTTTTTAAGTTGAGACCGGACCAGGGAACGTGAGTAAGAAGTTTAATTGAAATCGCTCTTACAGATTTTTCTGGAAATTGAGCCGAATTTGACCATTTTTCGACATTTTTAAGGGGTTTTCTAGGAAAAATGAAGCAAGCATGGAGGAGAATGTTCGAGTTAAATTTTTCTATAACATAGCAGTGTTATATCTTAAAATAATAGTTTCATCATGCTCTTTCAGAAAATATATACATATAAGTGATTTGGGTTGAAGGTTTTGCGACAACCGGTGGCCGAAAAACGGAGCCATAGTCTATTCTATGCCGAATAAAAGAATCTCCGGAGTGCACCCTAGGGGTACCAACTTTTAAAAAGATTCTAGCAGACAAGATAATTCAAATTAAACCAAGTGAAGTAGATAGACTGGTATTTCTATCATTATGCAACCTATATAAAATGTGAAAAGGAGAATTTGAATATCTTTGCATTTCACCTTTAAGATAAATGTCCGATATGAAAAATAATGTACATCGTCAACACATATGTGCAAATCAAATTTCGAGGCTTCGTTAAAAGAAATGCTGCATGTTAATTTTTGACATTTGCGTGTGACGTCATTACCATCTGCTACGCCATTCGCGTGTGAAGTCATTACAATCTGCTACGCCATTCGCGTGTGAAGTCATTACAATCTGCTACGCCATTCGCGTGTTAAGTCATTACAATCTGCTACGCCATTCGCGTGTTAAGTCATTACAATCTGCTACGCCATTCGCGTGTGAAGTCATTACAATCTGCTACGCCATTCGCGTGTGAAGTGATTACAATCTGCTACGCCATTCGCGTGTGAAGTCATTACAATCTGCTACGCCATTCGCGTGTTAAGTCATTACAATCTGCTACGCCATTCGCGTGTGAAGTCATTACAATCTGCTACGCCATTCGCGTGTGAAGTCATTACAATCTGCTACGCCATTCGCATGTGAAGTCATTACAATCTGCTACGCCATTTAAGTCATTACAATCTGCTACGCCATTCGCGTGCGACGTCATTACAATCTGCTACGACAATTTGCTCTGAAATGGTTAAATTCTGCGAATCCGCCACACGACTATATAGTATTTAAGTCGTGAAACCGGTTTCGCTGATTTCAATCCTTCTACAAGCCACTTTCTCTCTTGCACCCAAGCCATTTACCAATTTCCCCAGAAATTAACGCTTGAAAGTACTTATCCTGTATACTCTCGAATCAGTCATTTTATTTTTCCAAATAATCCCTGAGCGGAAGAACCGTTATACATGTATGTAGATTAGCAATATACTCTGTTTTTTTGTTTTTTTAACTTTTTCTATACTAAAAAACAGTTCCAGTAACTTGTTATGTATACAATGCAGACTATATCTATAAAAGTCTACTATTCTGGGTTAAACATTGGATAAACCGTCATGTAATATGCTATACAAGTATGCAGAAATGTGTACACTTAATACAGGAATGACTATAGCATATCGTTCATCCCACCCCCAAGAGTTGACCAGATATCGCTGTCTATACATGTACAACATAAGTCTTCTTTAGATGGTAATAATAATGGGTTCTACCTCACTAATATTTGAGTCTCTCCATGTCAGAGTTCCAGCTGGCGACAATATCTAGCTCTTTTTTGAACAGATTGGGCCTAATTATGGCAACAAAATGGTTACCACTTCTCTATGATATTTATGATATAATATGCTTTAAAGAACTTTTGATAACTCCATATTAGTTGCCCGCCGAGGCTCAACTGCATAGGGTGATGTCGTAATATATTTGAGCTCTCGCGGACAAAGATCAAAGAGGTCGTGGGAGACTATAAAAGATGATGAACGGGCGTGTCGACTTATCCAATGACAAATCAAATTACCGAAGTTTACCTTGAATCTGGATGTTTGAATTGGGGGAAATAGAGAATTGATGACGATTAATAAGAGAATGTTTGCTCCGAGAGCTTGATGGGTATTAAATGGACGATTAAGTTGTGCGATTATAAGTAGTGCATGAATAAAGGCAATGGGGACCTATTGATCATCTGGATGTTGTTAAAGCATGGGTGAACATGTTTATCAGGGACAAGTCGGCCATGATCGAGACCTAATGGGGCGGGGTCAAGAGCTAGTGGGGCGGGGTCAAATTTGGGTGATTTTGGCTCCAGGTTTCATTTCTTTCAGACGAAAAACAGACATTGACTTGAGAACGATACTAGTACCTGTATCAAAACGTCGTCCTGAATATACTAGAAGTTGTTATCCATAAGCAATTTGTTTATTTATTGAAAAACAGACAGTCTATTTGCAATATTATAAAGAAAAGTAACTTTTCCGCTTTCAATGATTTATTCCTATATTAATAGTCATCATCAGTTCCCTATTTCCACCAATTTATACATTCATAATCAAGTTTCTGTGGGCTTTCGTAGCAGTGTCAGTCCAGCCACATTACTTCTCGGGGGTGAATGAAAGGACGGGAGTGGATGTGTAACGATAAGTCGTTGAAAATTTCATGCATATATACAAGTTTATAAATTAAAACAGTATTTTAAAAATCTGTAGTAATAGGAATAGACACGAGAGTTTAATTTCGGGCATGGTTGTTGTCACACCCTGGAACAATATCGACAGAAATGATTCTATCATTCCTACATCAAACCCGTCTTGCCCAACCTAGAAACAGTATATTGGAACCCGTCTTGCCCAACCTAGAAACAGTATATAGGTAATATTGCATATACTTTCTCAGTTTCTTACTCTAGATATACACATTTTTACATATTCATATGGACACACCGACAACTTAAAAGCAATTCAATTAAAATTACATCCTTTCTGCTCCCCATTTGTATATATCGCTGTAGGATGTAACTGGCTTGCATTGACGTGAGAGTCGACCAAATTATCCCGGAATCTCTTGATAGTGGCTTGAAGTGGACATCAGGGTAGCGGCTTTTGGTTGGCATGGTTGGTTCAACAGAATCAAGACTCCAAGCTGACTGGATATCCTTAAATGATGCTGTGCTCTAGCCAATGTGGCGCCGTAAGGGGAGGTACATATATGGCTAACCATGCATGGGATAAATGGAGATGGTCATCGACTGCAAGTGGATTATCCATATGCGACCGTGATGTCACAATGTTATTAATATTCATGACATGGCTGCATTGAACACAATCTAGGTAAACCAAGATGGTAAATCAGGAGAATACCATCTAGACGTAACGCTATGAAAAACTCGTGCGAAATGTTCGCCGATATTCTACGGGATCCCATAATAAGCCAATCACGACAAGTTCTGCCTTTTCACTTTGAGAATGAGAATGCCTTCGCGCGACACGATCTTTTGATATTTTTTACCGCCCAGCAAAGCCAGACTTTCGGCTGGAGTAAATCCTTTGATGTTCGCGCACACTGTTTGGAAATGATGCCATATTTGGATACTGTTTCCCGATAATGTTTACCCTGTTGGTCCACGTCCTACCGTGTGTAATTACTGTGGGTGTAGTTTTGAAATTGTTTCACCAAGCTAGCCACCTGATTGGCTAACAAATGAAGTTGAAATTCGCACGGGATTTATATAGGGCTATAGTCAGATATAATATTCGGTGATATTATATCTGAGTTTACTGAGATTGCATTGAACACCAAATTCAGTTCAAGTAAGTAAGATCCTATAGCAACATAAACGAATGGGGGGCATCGATAGGATATTAAGATTAAGATTGACTAAATTGTAATCACCCATACTGTTCACGTTCAAACTCCTTCACCTTCTCTTCGATATTAGAATAATATTTCAAATGTACCAAGATTTTTCTAGCTTTGTCTATATCGTTCTGACGAAATGCCTCAGACAAGTCTTTCACAAGTCCTTCAAAAACCAAATGGTTCTTCTCTCCGATCACCCTAACTGCGTCCATGGTTCCAGATTCTACAAGTGCCTCGTTGATTTCCATTATTCCCATTAGAAATTCGGGATCGACTTCCGTATTATCGGTGAGCTCCTCTATGGGATGTCCTCCCAGCTCCAAGAGGTACAATCCCCGGTCCAAGGGTTTCGCCAGTGTATTATACGCCTTGTTCACCAGGCTTGATTGTTCCGCTGAATAGTTTTTCTCCACCTTGAAGAGAGATTGGTACAGCATTATTAGATCTCTATGACATAGTATTTTCACAGATATAAAAAGGAATTTTAATAAAAAAGTACTAAAGTATGTTATGGATTGATTTTATCTACTTTACTGGATTAACACGTTCTTTGCATTGGACATGCTAAGACTGCTAAAATCAGATAAACTGAACTCGTATGGTACTGGGATTGACGAACAGAAGAAACTCGTCTCGTGAATGATGCACAACACAACTTGAAAACAATAACATATGAGGTCAATCAATAACAAAACAGAATGTTATCTTCGCGATTATTTTTACAGTCAACATAATACGTTTAGGTCTTTCTCGCCTTGTTCATTCGAATCATATAGGCAAATGTGAACGGTTCCCAACCCCAAAGGTCTTATAGCAATGTGCACATTATTAGATTTGGGAAATAAATTCCATCGAATTTGTCTGGCCAGTCAAAAAAAAAAAAAATTCACATACTGGCTATACAAAAGCTAAGCCACAATCCCAAATGAGATGTTGTACTAAGGAAACGAGATCAAATTACCCAAGAATCCATTCAGTCTTCCTGATTTTATTGTTCCCTAACTAGATTTCAAGATGATAAGAGGCGGATGTTGTACCAACGCAATCTTGGGAAGGTTTCGTGTTAAGGTACTCATGAATCAAATAAAGAGAAGAATCTGATCACACGATCTGGTTATATAGTCCGGATACAAAGATATCCACAAGACATCTGTTGTAACCTCTATCACGATGGATGAGCCGAAACGCAATTCCAAATGAGGTGAAGTATGACATTGAGGAGCCAACGGGTCAACTCTAAAAATGATTCATCAACTGTTATTCATTGTGGATAGTTGAATACAGTTGATAATAGTTGGTATCTATGGATACTTTTCTGATCAGTTCAGACAAATCCTTGCTTACGGGCGTAGGAGAGAACGGCAATTTGTCAACGTGCTCAGTGCTTTATCCGTCGTGGAGACAATTGAATCCCCCTTGATATACTCTTCGCTCCGCTTAAGGAATCCTTCAGCAATCCTCTATTCATCAAGACGAACAGATCCCCGCGGAGATGCCTCGCTACAACGTGGTAAAGTTTCAGGCAAATTATCTCTAAACATACCCTCTCTTCTATTCATCGAGATAACTGAATCCCCTGGAGAGAAGGCCTCTCTCTGTATAAGGTTCAAGCAATCCCTCACCAACATACCGTATCTTTTATTCATTCAGACAATAAGACAACAACTGAATGGCCCTGGAAAGGCATCTCTCTGCAATCTTCAAGCAGTCCCTCTCTCAACAAGCCCTCTCCTCTAACCAACTGAAAGCCAATGGAAACCCTCTAAGGTTTAGGTTATCGCTCCTCCGACATGCCCTCTCCTCCGTTCAACTGAATCCCACTGGAAGTTCAAGCAATCCCTATCCAACATGCCATAACATCTATTCATTTAAACGAAACTTTATAATACTGAGGAATCAAATTAGGGAAGGATATGGTCATATGATCTGGGGTTTTTGGTCTGAACACAAATTACAAGATAGCCACCAGACCTCTATCTAGACGAATAAGCCGACATGCAATTCCAAATGCGGTATATTATTGAGGCGCCAGACGGATCAGCTTTGAAAATAATTCATCAACTGTTATTTATTGTGGATGTAGTTGAATCGATATATTTTTCTGACCAGTTCAGGCAAACCCTTCGTTACAGACATAGAAGATAACGGCAAAATTTCCAACGTTCTCAATCCTTTATCTGTCGTGGAGACAAATGAATCCGCTGGATATGCTCCTTGCTCCGTTTAAGCAATCCCTCCAGCAACATGCCCTGTCCCCTGTTCATCAAGATGAAGAGAATCTCCGCGGGGACACTTCTGTGTAACGTTCGTGTCCTCTCATCTATTCATTGATACAATTGAATCTCTCTGGAGAGAAGGCCTCTCTCTGTAAGGTTCAAGCAATTCTTCCCCAATATGCTGTATCCTCTATTCAATTGGACGTTAACTGAATTTGTTATCCCCCTGGGAAGGCCTCATTCTGCCATATGCAATCCCTCTCCCAACAAGCCCAATCCGCTATTCGATGAGAAAATGAACCACCTGGAAAGGCCGCTCTCTACAAGGCATAGCATGGAGCCTAGCTATAGGGACCACCCCCCCCCCCCCCCAACATGCCTTCCTTTATATCCTAACATGTGAATGCCCCTGGACAGGCCTCTCTCGGCAAGGTTCAAGCAATCTCTCTCCCAACATGCCCTATCCTCTGACCAACTGAATTCCCCTGGAAAGGTCTCTCCAGGGTTTAGGCAATCCCTCCTCCAACATGGTCCCGACATTTTCCCCCCAACATGTCCTCTCCTCCATTCTTCGTGTCAACTGAATCCCCTCGGAGAGGCCTCTCTCTGCAAAGCAATCTCTCCCTCCACCTATCATGTTACGACTAAGACAAATGGAAGAAATTACCCTGCCCCCTGGCTGTGTGTAATTACGGC